>JBBPLD010000053.1:0-118335 GCA_038089555.1 Chalciporus chontae | reverse complement strand
GCCTAATCCATTTGTTGCCACCGTGCAATTAAGTTTGAGGTCCACCCATCCTTCTTTTCTTTTCTTGTGCGCTAAAGGTGTAAGGCACCTTGAGTCCCTGCCGGGTGTATTGATTAAGTTCATAACAACAGTTGTACCTAGGTCATATGGTACATTACCCCTGTACCTTTACATATATAAAGGGCCTTACAGCGCCCTCTATTATTAGGTTCTTTTCCCCCTCTAACTCTCCTCACAACTGCTATCCCAGTAGCACTCTTTCGCCGTCCACTCGTCCTTCCACCTTAAGTGTAAGTCCTCCTACACTTGCTCTGCCACACTCCTTTTTTGGCTGCTATAGAAAGTACGGTCTTTCCACCACCGTTCCCTTTCTATAGTGTCCGGCAAGTGTACTGATTCGTCAATGACAGTGTTAATGCGGGAGTCGAGACAGTGACAGCGAGCGAGGAAAAGAAGGCCGTCCCGAACCGCGCGTTCGCAAATATCGGCAGTTGAATGGCATGGCGGAAACTGCTGATGACGAAGATGAGCAGGAGCCTGAGGATTGTGAAGATGACTCGGAGGAGGAGGATCAGGCCACTGTCGAGGATGATGATCAGGAACAGGTCGAGTACTATATGGAGGATGGGGAGGGTGGGGGCATGGAGGATGATCAGGGAGAGTATCAGGCTGAGTATGTGGAAGATGCCGAGGATGCATTTGATTAGTCTCACGAAAATACTGTTATGTAGATCTTTATTGTGATGTCAGGGTTATTGTCTATAAAGTCAATGTCGTGCTATAAAGTCAATGTCCGAGTCATGCTATAAAGTCAATGTCGTGCTATTTTCTGCATTGGTTCCCTAACATGTGCTATATTGTATATGTTGGCATTAGCAGCTACTATATTGCTCGACAGAGCAAACAGATCCCCAAGCTATGTAGCTATCTGTAGACATTGGGGCTGTTATGTAGATCATGTAGTTGGGGGAAGCCGACAGTTGCTACCAGACTATATTGTCCTATAGTGGAGATTCTTTTTTCCTGATGAACTATGCTTCGTGACCCAAGACTACGAACGGAAGCAAGTCCACAGAAAGAGAGAGAGAAAAGATCGAGGACCAGCCTCAGGTCAAGGTACGTACTTGACCACCAACACGTTCACAATGAGCTTCTCGAGCTCCCCCGCTGACGAAAGGTAGACTCTTTCTTGCGTTATTGGACCTGGTACCCAATACAAAAGGATGAAGATCTCGGTGTCTGCCAGCGATATGGCTCCTCTCTCTTCCACTCGTAACCGGATAATGTCGGTCTCGGAGCGCACCGACTCGAGCTCGTCCTCATCTGGATTGCCATAATAGTTCATTGCGCGCATGGGCGATTGGCCAAATGTACCCGCCTGCTGCCCAATGCAGCTCAGACCTTCAAAGCGTGGTATAGGAGGGAGTCACAGCCCTTCAACTGTTGGCTCTGGTCAATCGACTGGTGATAATACGAGGGGCAGAGCGAGCACAACTTACATGTGGTACCAGGGACTCGGCTGGGTTCACGCCGTATTCTTGTGTAAGGTATAACGCCCACGGGATAGACTGGGGGAAAGAAGATCGAGAAAGTGTTCGCTTGGGGTAATCAAGGGGGTCGACGGCCAGTCCGTACGTGTTGAGATCCCTGTTGGACGGTGTCGACTTCGCTCGCACTCGGCGAGGAATGCGGCCCATTCTAGTGCGTTGGGAAATAGGGCATTGCGGACTGCCTCTAGTATTGGGTGGTTCGTGATCTCGATCGTGGCAGTGAGAGGAAGGTTAGGTGGGTAAAAAAGCGAATCACGATCCGGATAAACGTTGATTCCTGCTGTTTGGTGAGGTCGACATGCCGCAATCAAGACATCAAGCTCAGGAGGTGTATCGTAATCGACGTCGATGGGGAAATCGAGTGAATGTGCCATGCCACTCTAAACCGCCAGTCGGTGAGTGATGCATGATCCGATAGAGAACAAAGGAGACACACCTTTGAACGGAAGAAGAGGACCAGCACGGTTGGGCCTAGAGGGATACGGCCGGATACCGTGAAAGGACGAGCTTTTTCTGCAAGTAACCGTGATACGCTGGCACGAAGGGCGTGTTCTGCTGCGTGGTCTGACTGCAGTCTACGAGCGGATGGTCTTTTTGGAGTACCAGTGGTGGTCTTGAGCGGACGTTCGATCTCGAAATCTAGTTCAAGTTGACTTCACGTTCGGCCGGGGAGAGTATGTCCGGGATCAGATGCCATCCGACAGACAACTTGCTGCTGATAGGGCAGGTGATGAGAGTACCGATAGAGGTAACATAGCCACTTGTTGGGAAGAGTCAAGTTGGGAAGAAAAGGAGAGACAGGAGTGGGTGGTATTTAATTTGTACGCGGTGGCGGTATAGGCCACCTCCTGAGATGGCTGGGTGGAAGGATGCCAGGTGTAATGATTGAAATCGTTTTGAAACGGATATCGTACGTGGATATAGTCTGAGGCTTTCGGGAATGATAAATCGCGCCAAGCTAATTATGAGCCATATCCGCAGGGGGGAAGGACAATGCGCTGCGGACAAACGGAGAAACGATGGATGCACGAATCATTAAGCAGGACGGAAAGACTGGCAGTTGTTGATTACCGCCATGCTAAAATAGAAGAAGAACCTGAGGCTATAAGTACACTCCCAGATACAAAGTGGTACGTACCAACACCGGAATCCTCGTTGATTCGTCCTGGTGTGATATGAGACGGAATAAACATCGTGCACTTGATTTACCAAGGAGATAGCGTGAACGGAGTGGTTTGCTCTGCTTCAACTTCTCGATCGGTACGGTATGCTGATCAGAGATGCCCGAGCTCAACAGACGTCTCGCATGATCTCAACATGAATGTGACGCTCAATTCTGCTCCATCCAGTGTCAATTGTACCCAACGCTTGTGCTCCGACCAGGATCAACGCTGCACCTGAACTCGTTCTCGGGTGGAACGCTCGTTCGCATATCGGAGGATTCTTTCCAGTATCCACCACTTCAAACCATCCTCCGGCTCAGCATCATCGTCCTCTTAACAATCTCGGTTAGAAACCTCGGATGCACCTGTTCAGCTCCTTTGATAACCATGACCTCGATCAAGCAGTCACAGTGTTCGATGATGCATCCATCATGACGAACATTTCCGTGGTCGTCGTCTAACCAACCTTGCTCATACACAACATTTTGACAAAGCAACCTTTAGATCGCAGTGGGGCACGAACGCTCGCCGAAACCGGAATTTCCTTTTTCGGCGGATTTCGGCAACCGAGCGCGCGCCTGGGCGTACGCGACGCGTCGTCGCGTAGCGTTCTCGTCGAGTTTGCGCGAGTCCCTCAGTTTGGAGGTCCCCCCACCTCCTGTGATCGTTTTCGGAGCGAAATGTAGCCAGTAAAATCGAAAAAAGCGCGAAGAATAGAATTATTTTCATTCCTACCTGTCGCTCTCGCCCCCAGGTCATTCCCGAGGTCGCATACACCCAGTGCAGGGTCCTCAGGGAGCGCGACGCGCTCTTGCCTCGATATGGCAAGTCCCCCTGCTTCCGTACGCGCTTAATTAATTTTTCTACTCGTCTACGTGATGCCGCGTGACCCATCGTGCCCCACGAGAGACTGCGTGGGTTTAGTCCCTCATGGGGCACGCTGGTTTTGGC
The DNA here is from genome assembly GCA_038089555.1 of Chalciporus chontae. Classification (NCBI taxonomy): domain Eukaryota; kingdom Fungi; phylum Basidiomycota; class Agaricomycetes; order Boletales; family Boletaceae; genus Chalciporus; species Chalciporus chontae. The sequence continues at coordinate 114,671 of JBBPLD010000053.1, read as the reverse complement.
GGATGGGAAAATTTTCCCGCCCGCTCGAGCGTGCCCCATGCAAAACTGGATGAAAATCCAGTCATGGGGCACGCTCGCTAAAGTCGAGCGCTCGTGGTCGTTCCCTGCCCGCCATCCTGGCTCGCTTACGTGCCCAGGCACCTCCCGCACGTCCCGTCCATCCCGCCGACGTCGTCACGACGCGTTCCGTCGCTCGCCGCCGCCTCCCTCCTCCCAAATCCGCCTCGAACGCCCGACGAGGCGCGCGCACAGCCACCGTGCCCCATGGGGCACGCTGACTCAGCGCCCCCCGCCAACCGTTCGTGCCCCATGACAACAAAGCTGTTGCAACAATGGGTGACCGGTGATGATTGATTCACTCATGTGGCACGGCTTTCTGTAGCAAGTCCATACGGCTCGCGTAAACAACTCGCATTGAATCAAAATATTCAGGTCATAGAAAATATCATACGCATACATTTCGATGAATGCCGGACAACACTTCAGTCCATACTCTTCCGTCATCATGTCAAGTAATCTCCAGATCTTCAAACAGGAATATCCAAAGTCCATAATCCGACACGGTCATTGGGTCCAAATCACATCCTTACCGACCGAGGGTTACCGAATTACAAAACCGCGAAAAGAAGTTGGCCGTTGAGCAAAGAATTCGTTCCACTGAGCAGGCGATATGCTTGATATGTGTGCGTAACCATGGCGAGTCGAGAAGACTAACGGAGGAGCCCCAGGTTGTTGCAATGCCACGTAGGACGCGGAGGTCCGAGTTATCATTTCGATATCTTCAGGGGTTGGGAGAGGGGGGATGAACGGCATGTTATCCATTTCGTCGGAGCGATGAGGTCTGTTACCTCGACACCTCTCATTGTGCGCCCTCACATCTGGTCCCACTGCTTGCGACGGAGGTGCACGGGTTATCATTTCGCCACAGAGGTAGCAAAAGTGCGTATAACATCCCAGGCGCGATGCACTGGCACTGGGTGGCGGAAAACCAAGTTAGAACCGAAAACGAACCAAAGGGAAGCGGACGCTCACCATGGCGGCGTTCGGTGACTGGTCCCGACTTCCAGCTGTTTCCAGGCTACGTGTTTAGTAACTTTAGTTGAACACCGATCAGACTGACCCTATTCTGTAACATTGTCATCGATACGCTGATCCGCTGTCACCAAGTTGCACAGGGCGGTGAAGGATTTCGGAACACGTTTATGACATCCTCAGAACAGCCCAGTGCGAACCGAGATGGCACAGCAGCCTACTAGGTTCAGTAAACCTCATGATCATCAGTCTCAGCAGAACTTGATTTTCAAGCTTTCATTCACCAACATTCAACTTTTCCGCTGCCAATAGTACGTGGTGGCAGATTTGGGGGTTTTCAGGGCACACCTTGTCGAGCACATGCAGCATAACCAGGTTGCTGCAGCGGATGATGACACTACTGTAGACATATTCTCAATCAAGTCGAAATTCAACTTGAGGAGAGCTGTGTCTGAACGGAGGTACATGTGGGCACGAACTGCCACATGGCATGTGGTCCAGGTTCAAACATTCATCTTGGCACGCTCTACGCTAAACTATAGCACCTGTGCACTTCCAACGTACTTGGGGACGAGTCTAATAAGAGGTGCGTTTCAAGTTTGGCAGTGCTCCCATGTCTAAAACGAATGGTTTCCCCTCATTTACCGCCTCCCTTGTGATAAACCTGCGTTCCTGCACTGTAAAATTGACATATGCGGCGCGTCGCCCGTACTCGTACAGCCCCTTACAAGGCAATACTACCTGCCAAACTTGAAACGCTCTCTTATGAGACATCCTACGTGGGCACTGGCGTGCTAATAATAAGACTAGCTACTAATAACCGACGGGAGCCTCGTCGGATGACCAGTCTGGTGCCTGACATTGCAGTCGACAAAACCACTACAAAACCCCTGGACCCGCTGCTGTTCGTGTCGAGTCCCTACGACCTCTAGAAATGTCTGTGGAAGAACTCTTTCGACCAGTGAGTAACACCCCGTTCGAACGACCAGAGGCAAGTTACTTAAAGTTCCTACAGCTCCAGGAGTTTGAGACGCATGTGGCAGGGGGGGCGACGATCGTAAGACCAAACATCGTCTTCTCAGTGACTCGAACGACTCTGATGATATCACAGTTTCCAGTGACATCCCTCGCCATTCCGTACTCCAACTATTCTTCTACAAACTACATCGCGCCGTCTGGCTTGGAATTCCCACAGATTCGTGACATAGTCTCCCAGCGTCGGGACCAGCTCCGTGTTGTCGATACCATTGTCGAACAAACAAAATCTGTCATCATTCATCAGCTCAACGACAAGCGCGGGCGGATCGTGTCTTCGATGAAGATACATGACATTCCCGTATCGTTTATCTGCAATCTTCCCACAGATGTACTCCACGATATCTTCATGCATTGTTTGCCTGATGACATGTACCTTACACCGGATATACGAAAGGCGCCGTTGCTGTTGACACGGGTCTGTAGGAGATGGCGAGAGGTTGCGTTTGCCACCCCGAGGTTGTGGTGTTCGTTGTCTATCACAGACACTAGCCAGGACTCGGAACGACTGCTTAGGCTCTACCAACATTGGCTCGCGAATTCAAGTGGATGTCCGCTTTCGCTCGGACTTCATTTAACCTCACGGCTTCGTAGACAACAGTGTCAGTGGAATATTTTGTCCACCGAGTTCTCGCGGCGGTACACCAGCCGGTGCACCGAACTTAGCGTCTGCTTCGACGCCGCCTGCAGTCTGGATCAGTTGCTTGTGAATGTTCCTATTCTGGAGCGACTCACCCTCACTGGAGGGATGGATATCATACGGAAGGAGCAGCCAATATCGATCGTCCAACCGCGCCCCCGCCTTCACACTCTCATCATCGAAGCACCTACTTTCGACCTAGAGACTCTATCTTTCTTCAATCCAGGATGGACGAACATCACACGCCTCGCAGTCCTGCTCCTTGATTCGAAATCTGTCGACAACGATATCTTCTTGGCGCTCCTGAAAACGTGTCCCAATCTCGAGCATCTTGTCTTCTCCCCTTTTTCCATTCAGAGTAACGACAACCCTGTCTCGATCACGCATTCGAAACTCCGTATGTTAAACATCCACATGTCAGGCAAGAATTCGTTTTCGGACACATTGATTTTCCCCAATCTGCGACATCTCTGCGTTCGCAAGGGTCAGGATGTCCATGGTATTTTCAACGAGATTCCCCCAATCCCCGAACAGCCCTTGCCGAATGGGGGTCGTAGCCTCGCCATGACCTTTGATTACCTTTTGTACGAACGCGATGCCTTCATGACCATCTTCGATCCTAGCTGGACAGACCTCACCCGCATCAGAGTGGACACCGAATATGGCACTCTTTCCGTCCTATTACCCCTCGAGTTTTGTCCCCGACTCGAAAACATGGTCGTCACCATAGTTAGCCTCGTGAGAGGAACTCACGACCCTCATCTCATCCATCACAACCTTGACTCGTTAACCCTTGACGTCAAACGTGGGTCGGTCGATAGAATCTTGGACGCGTTGACGTTGCCCAATTTGCGTCATCTCGAGTTGAGGATGAAGTCGACATGGCCACATGAGGTGTTCAAGCGATTCGTTTCTCGGTCAAAGTGTCCGCTTGAGACGCTCAAGATCAGGGGAGCGGAGATATCGATTGAAGAACGGGAAGAACTTGGATCATTGATACCTACCTTGGAACATCTTTGGACGATAGGGAGAGAGGTGTAGATGTGTCGGTTTAAATACCCTGATCCTTTTCGGTTTTGAAGGGAAGTTGCGAGTGTCACTGGTATCATGTGGAGAACAGGAGAGATGGTAGCTGTGTAACAAGGCTTACTTGGACCCGGACCGTGACTATGGGAACGCTCAGTGTAAATTTATCGTCGATACCATGCAGACCTAGCTTTCGTTCAGCGCAGTTTCCCATCATGGCCTGAAGCTTGAATCTTGAAGACTGATAGCCACTGCTGACAACGTCAGGATCTAACGAACGTCGATGTAGTTTCGTTCGTTGCACCTCAATGGCAATGAGTAGGGAAGTTGAACAGACTGAGACTCTGAATCATTGTAGACATGAGCGCAATTGAGCTCGTGAGCTCGTGAGCTCGTGCAAATTTTTTTAGATCCCAACTATCATTATGAAAGGCTGTCAAAAGGAAAGCATGTGAACAAGTTGCCAAGAGTCAAGATCATGATGCAACGATTGGACGACCCGGCACAACAAATCTGTTCCGGACACACAGGAATGTTCTGTGTATCGTATTCTAAAGCTGGCAGGGGGGTGGGGGGAAAGCTTGAAATCTGGCACACCGGTGAGATGCATCGAAAAGATACGACACATTGGATATCTATTATGTGCAGATCTGTGACGCAGCGAGGCACACAAAGCATTGTCTTCGGCTAGCGTGGCGCCACCAGCATTCGCTCACCTGATCGCATCGGCATCAAGCACGACGCTCAACTCACCCACGCTCCTCTCCCGATCGTCCGCATCGCCCTCACCCCTCGAGCGATTCTCTTTGGGTTCCGATAGGGTCACACTGGACCGCTGGAGCTTGAGCCGCAGTCGGCTGGCCTTTTTTCCCGCCCGCCCTCGCAGCTCACCTCCAGCCCAGGCCCTTCGTTCGGAGCCGGCCCCCTGCACATGTATCTCACCTCATTCGTTTGCTTGTACAATATGCACTAGTATACTCAAACGAATCTCTCTTTGCCATCCCAAAGAGATCTCCCAAGATCCGGTTCACACGCACTCACCAGCCTCAAATATTAAGTTTACCCCTGATGAAGACCTGGTGGTTTTCGTCAGCCGCACGCCGAAGACTAATTTTGGTAGACACTCGTTTTCTTGACAAGGCAAATTCTTCACTCGAACCCTTGAAGTTGACAGTGTCCTTCCACGGCCGTGTACTTATAGTCGGACTGCGGTCGTCCGGCTTTCCATACTCGCAACAACTTGTGGAACATCGATCCACTGGCAGGGACGCCCATATGGACGATGAGCCCATGATGCGATGGAATGGGAAACGGGTGAGGTGACTTGCATTGTCGCTCCCATGGGCCGCAAGATGGGCCCCAGTCAGTGAGACGTTTGACGAGACAAAAAGGAGCTCTGACAATGATTGTCGTGGAATTCTGTTGCTCCGTTGCTCCGTTGCTCTCACTACGCTCGTCCCAAGGTCTCGTCTGCCCAATCACCGAGGTATTTCACTCTCTCACCCGAGTCTGAACCCTGCTCAGACTAACGCTATCCCCAGCCTGACCATGGCCCGCTCCCAACAACGCATCCTCTCCCAACTCGCGTCTTCACCCAACGAACTCGCCTCAGGCCTCGGCCAATGCCTCGAAGCCCTCCGGCTCATCTCAGCTCTCCCTCGCTCCTCCCCCGTATACGTCCACTACGGAAGCAGCGCATCTTCACCCACGATCAAAGCATTCGGTAGAGAACATTTCTCTCGCATCCCACTTCGTGTAAGTCATCAGCCCAAACCTAAGTTATACCCCTCACGAACCTCACTTCACGATCACGATGATCGCGTACTACTACTAGACGGTGATCACGTTGATCAAATCATCGATGAACCTCCCCGACAACCTCCACGTCGCATCCGCCCTTTTCTACCGCGAAGACGGCTCCGTTGACCCTGCTCGAGTCCTCATCGACGAAGACTCTTGGAAAGAACTCGCTCCCTACGTTCACACTCTCCACGTTGAAGACCGCAATCGCGACCGTCCCCCCACGGATGGCGCCAAAGTCAATTCACAAAGCCTCAGGAAGCATGGTTTGAGTTTCTCGTCGTCTGGTATGTCATCGTGTGTTCTTCTCGAGGCCACTTTTTTTTTTTTGGCTGACGTCTCAGGATATCGGTAGCTCCTGGAACCATATCTCCGATTGTGATTTTGGACAACGATGGTACTTTGTTTGAAGAGACTGACTGTAATGATTGGGCCATGTAGTTGTCTGGGATATTTATGTAACATTACTTGGATGTGAACTATGGAAACGTTCAGTGTACACTTGATTTCATTCAGCACTTTCTCCTCAAGGCTTGAAGACTGAAGACTGATCGCCACTGGCATGCCACAAAGTCAAGAGAATTGGTGCCCATCATGGGAAACGTAGCCCATTCCTGCAGGCTCAGTGCCGAAGTTGGGGTCCAACGGAGCATGGAAAAGGGGTAAAACACAGTAAGAGGGCGATGCTACGTTTCCACCCGCAGCAGCGTGCTCGGGGCCTACGATCGGTGTTAGTACCTGTATTCCCGTGGAACATGATCTCGAGTTTCGTACTTTTACAAATTGCATCGCTGTCGATATGTGAGTTCATGACAATATCACCGGACGGGGATTCAACGCACCATTTCGCAAAGTCCGCTCGGTCTTCTTTCGAGTAAGGGTCCTTGAAACCTGTCCGACACACGATGCAGAAGTGAGTGATTTATAACTGTGATAGATATCGCCTCACCGCTTCTCTTCCAGAATAGATTGTGTGTGAGAAGATCCTTTGGCTTGTCAGGATTTGGCTGTAAGTTCTTCGTGAGGTGGTTCAACTCTTGATTGCCCGTACAGGCGGCTTCGTCGTGAGCTCGGCAGTAATCGATGTGGACGTGCCTGCCCATCGTTTTACAGACGAGGTTACACAACATAGGTGAACCCTCGTCATTGATTGTAGGGTTTCTTCCTTCGGTATCAAGCAGGCCATTGTCATGCCCACCCGCTGCCCAACCAGTGCGGGACATAAGTCCATGACGTGTGTCATGATCTTGTTGAGGATGACCTAGTCGATGATCAGCAGAAAGCACGGGCCTGACGTGGTCATCGTACCGAGGGGTAAAGTACAGAAATAACCACAGTTTTCACACCTGAATCAGTCATCAGAGAATGTAGATACACGGAAAACCTCGACGACCGTACCTTGCCTCACAGAAATGAACGACCTTACTGTCAAGGCTGTGGCTGTGGGGTCCCTCGTGTGTCGTGACTCCAGGAGGAATAGGCTTCATGCACTTTAACCGCTTAGCAGCTGCGACGCCAACCATTAAAAACAAACGAGGAAACACTTCAATATTAATCCAACGAACCTTGCGAGTACTGTAGAGAAACCCATCGATATGAGGACTGAAGTTACTAAAGATGGTACGTACCTTTGTATACTGGACCGTTTCGTTTCTTCCACCGAACGTAGAGCTTGGCATAGTTTCTATCTCACAAATACCTGGTGAAGTGCAGATAGCAGTGCAGATATGTTCTTCTCTGTTCGTTGTTAGGGTACGAACCAGTCTCATCAGATATCGCACACGTACCCACAGAGGTGATCAGAAGACTGTTCGAGACCATGCATGTGATCCTGATTGGAGCAAACGCGCTTGCATAATTGACACTGGATAGAACAAAATCGAGCATCACATTCGTGGCGAGCGTGAGTGGCACCACTGAAAAGTTTATCAGCGTGTCTCACAGTATGGAAAAATATGAGCGCGGGCCTACCTTGGAATTCCGCATTTTCCAGGACAAGAGTATACAGAGCCGTCAGTTAATTTCACGCCAGATAGGCTACATGGCTGAGATAATGGACGTGACTCGTTTCGATCGTCGGAGAATCATGGTGGGCAGCCCTTACCTTGCCGCATGTATGAAGTGGCACAGCACAACGATGCTCGTTGTCAGGATGGTCGATAATCTTCACCACGTATTTTATTACATAGTAGTCGGAGTGGAAGCTAACCACAAAACGTACCTTCGCGCATGCATCAAGACACCCATACCTTCCCAAGAATCTGCATGGTTTCCCACACAAGTGCCGCTTCCCATCACATCTGCAGAATGATATCAGTGAGAAGAACACACTCCACGACCGATGGGACGCACGCATGCTTTCCTGCATGACCCGCACTAACATGAATATTGATCAGCATCCTCGAAGAGATTATATGCATTGAAGGACGACTCACGTAATGGAACACTGTTTGTGCTCTCCAAAACTCTCCAGGCAGAAATCGCATTCATGAGCACACAAGTGATCAGTTCGACAATCATGTGAGCCAGGATGAACCCGACTGCGCACGCAGAGCAACTGGCAGCTCGAACATCGCAACTCACACAACTGTACGTGACTCTTCATATCAACGACCGTATTCTTGAAATTGCGCTCCAGCTCATCGATGCTGGCGAGTCCAGGTTTGAAACGGGAGAGGTTTTGAGTGAACCATTCCCGCACGTGGGCAACTCGGAGCTCGACGATGGTCTCGAGGTGGCTAGATAGTCCTCTCATCCATTCCTGCTCCGGCAAGTGCTGACGTGAATTCTGGCCATCCCAGGCGTTTCGAAGAGCTGCCAGTGCACTCTCGCGAGAGATGACTTTGTCGTATCCACTGCACGCTAAGGGAAACTGGTTTGGTGTGTCGGGAAGGTTCACTGGTTGGTCTGTATCTAACTTCTAATTCCACTGTCAGGCGCGTGGAAAGAACTCGAAGATCACATCAGCAGCTCACCTTCAATGGCTCACGCTCTGGATCGATCTTGGCGAATCCAAAGGCAAATGCATTGGCAAGGCGAGTCGAAATAATTTGCGCTCGATGCGACGCCATAGTTTCTAGCCACCAAAACCTTCAAACAAGCTCAACAAAACCAGCTAATAAACTCACGAGAGATTGGTCCCCAGTCGTTCACCTACAACGTCTGGTGTCTCAACAAAAGGAGAATAGCATAAAAAGACAGACCGACCTTCAACTTCGCCATCAACACTTTCATCGTATGCAAGAACTCCCCGGCCGTGCCGTGCGTGACCATTTCTTGATCCAAGCGTCTCTTCACCGCATGGAACAGCTCGTAGAACTCTTGTGATTTGATGACTGGCCTGGGAAGCCCTGAGTTTCATGCTTCGGGTGGATACCATCAATCTTACCATGGTATGATGCTGAGCTTCCCAGCATGCAGACGAGAGATGAAGTTTTCTTCCTGTTCGTCTTGCACGATCCTCTGCAACTTCAGCGAGAACCTAGCATCATACCAAAATGAGTGAGCAGCACGACTGCGAGACGAACCGGACCTACTCTTTCGCAATCTCCACCTTGTCGGAATCGACGGCGTCCTATGAAAAACAGGCGAATCAGATAACGAACTACTCGTGACTCGTTGTTTTCCCCCAACCCACCTTGATGATGATGACCAACGTCGACTGGAACAATGATGGATTCGCTTTCGGATCCAACACCGTCGAGCTCGATTGGAAGGACCGGAAAAGTTTAGTGATATCACGACCCAGCGCGAAATTGTTACGGAACAAGACCTAAACGTGAGTCAGCATTCGACCTGCTGATCGAAGAACTCGTAACGACATACCAAGTTCGAGATGGCCGTGTTGAACAAGACGAGCAGCGTGTCCTCCTGTGCCGATCGTTCGATACTGTGTACACCTGCATGTATGCGCAGTCAGCAAAACCAATCTTTACGATACCAGATGGGGCGAACTTGACCTTCGAAATCCAGAGCGACGATCAACGCGTCTTCAGTAGGCGTCACCGACATCCAAACCCCCTCCGTCGTACGCATCGCCGACCCCGCAAACGACGTGTCCACCAAATGATTCAACGTAAAACTCTTCCCCACAGACTGTTCTCCCATCGACGACACCACCTTGACGGGCTATGCTCGTCGTCAGAACCGAAGAAGAACCTCGAACGCAAACGGAAACGCACCTTGGAAGCCATATATGATTGGAACAACGACTCGTACCACCCAAACGAAAGACTATCCACGATCCTGTTCACGTCCGCTCCCAACAACGATTTCTCCAACTCGGGCGAGTACACCCCATCCTTGAGCGGAACGAACCGATTCTCCCTCGCAACCGCGATATGGATCGGGATCAAACACAAGAAATCGACGATCCATTCGCCAGCGCGGTATTGAGAGACGTTCCACGGTCGAGCATCTGGCCCACTCGCGAGTAACTCGGTGGCGAAGACGAGAAACGAGGCGAAAGAGACTTTGATCGATTTGAGAACGTCCCCCGTCGGTTTCTTCATCGCACGTTCGAAAGTATAAATCATCTCTGCGAAATGAGGCGCATACATCCCATAATCCCGGTTGGTGACGAACACCAATGTCTTCTGACTCCTCAAACTGGACGAAGAGATCGTCTCGCGCTGCACGGCGGGTAACACCGGGAACCGAGTCCACACTTCGGAGAAACAGTCGATGAGACAATTGTGAGCGGTGGCGTGGGCCGCGCGGGAGGACGAGCCGCGGATGCCTTTCTCTTTGAAAGTGAACTCGGTGACTTTGCGAGTGATGTCAAGAGCGTAGGATTGGCAGACGTGTTGGGGTAAATCGAGCGTAAGCAGGTGGACGGCCGTCCTACTGATCAACGACGTGACGACGGGATTCATCTCGACGGTCAAGCCAGGGATGTCCAATGGGATCCCCTCCGTCGATCCAAAGGTGCTCCACCGATAAGCAGTCACAGACAAATCATTTCCCTGAGCTTGCGCGACCAGCAAACAGGAACCGTCTGGCGTAGAGCTTACGCTATACGGAATCTGTTTGAGATCGAGTGTCGCAGGTCTGTGTATTCCCTCGTCAATCGACCACGATCGGGGCAAAGAAATGGGGATGAAAGGAGACATACCGGAACTGGAGTGTCACGAGCGAGAAAGCCCTCGCAAAAGCCTGCGAATCTACGAGTAACACTTCTTCGTTCCCGCTGATGAAACACGCCCCGCGAATCAATGTTCCATCAGGATACCACTGACTCAACGAGATCGCACTTCCCAGAGCCTGGAAACGACTCGCATCGTCGAACGCAAAGATATGCAGTTGGAGCTACGTTGCGAAAGACACGCGAAGTCAACCGAAGGGGAGATGCAGCCTCGGCCAGGAAACTTACTTTGTCCGCCGAGACGACGCACAGCATCCTCTTCGATCCATCATATGCCAACAAAAAATCATGCCCGATCTTCTCTCGGTTCAACACTTTACCACGTCTATGTTTGATAGCACCATCCATGGATGTCAGATTCTCGAGGTATATCGTCAGATTCCCCGAACGATCGGCTACAACCAGCAACAGTTTCTCTCCCTCTAGCAACTGCGCTCGTCTTCCAAAACACAACAGGGTCAGTTCCAGACCACGAGGAACAGACATGAACGAGTAACGTACACCATGGAATGAGAGATAGGCATGTTGAAGTTGTGATCGAATCGGAATCGCGGGGAAGGAGTGTAATTAGGATTCAACTGTAGCCCGTGTTGATCGTGAGTCGTCAAGTTCATCAAGTGAACTGTATAAACCGCCGTCGGATCTTCTTGCGTCTCCCTCGATCCCGAGAGACGATAGAGCGTCGACGACGACAAACCTACAGACTTTGTGAGTACAACATTTCATGCATGACGAGTCAATCTTTTACCCAAGGACCTTTCCTTTCTCGCCTCCACCATGTCGATGTGTAACGTGTAGCTGTAAACGACAACGATAACTTTCCACTCTTCAATCAAAACACAACGAAAAATACTCACGTGTAAGCCTTCTGAGCGGACATCCCATTGACACGTCGAATCAAACCCTGTCTCAACTTCCTCTGCTCCGCCTGCGCCCTACTCGTATGCTTCTTCTCAATCCTCTGCGTGCACTCCTCGATCTGAATCCTCTCCATCTCAGGGAATACCTTCTTCAACAAGCTCGTCACAGCGATCTCGAGGTGCACGAATGTTCTCCTCTTCACTTGATCGCACAACTCTTTTACGCCAGGATAATCTTTCGAAGCTTTCGCCTCGGTTTGACCAATGTTGGTAAAGAACTGGCTATCAGTAATCTCATCCGCGCTCCTCACCGCTTGCTTCACGATCCCATCCAACACGTTCAACTCGAGATTGTTCAACGTGATAGGGCTCCATGTCGACGGATCCGCAAAGCTAACCTTCTGTTTGCGCTCTGCTTTCATAGACTCCTGAACTTGTTCGATGTTGCCTAATAACGCAGCTTTTAGTATACGCGCATGAGCAAGTGTGTTAATCTTGTCGTTGTTCGTCAAGAGGGGCACAAGCTCTTTGAAGAGACAGAGACGATCTTTTAATTTTCGATATTCAGGATCGCGGATAGGCGCTTTCAAGGCTTGATCGAGCTGGTCGGCGAACTGATCCTTTGCCTTTGGATATGTTGATAAGAACTTTGAGAACGGTTCTATGATGATCGTTAGCATCCCATCTCTAAACTTGCCGTGATAAGCTTACCGAAATGTTCGACAGGTTTCTCGTCCGCTTCAGCACCATACGGGAAGACCTCCCGATTGAAGCACCTGTACCCCATCGTCACCATTCCCCACACATCAATCAATACAAGAGAATCCCACTCACGGATACATCCGCACGACTTCATCCACGATAGCTTCATGAACAGATCTCCTCAACGGAGCCGAATCCTTCTTCAATCTCGCAGTCGCCTCGTCAACTTCCGACTTCGCTTGTGACTTCGAGGTGTTCAAGATCGCCGTAGACTCGGCTTTCCATCGACTACACTCTTGCTGGAAACGTTTGTCAAGACCGGCACGCACGAGTATCTTGAGAGATCCTTCGTCCAATGCTTCATTGATGCGAAGACAATCCGTGGCCCTGTACATAGCACAAACGTCACTCGTTAGAAGGGGCAACCGCCACAACGAATAAAAGAAAACTGACAGAAACGATCCGAGCTGCACGAGATTGGTCTGGCGAGCTTTATAAACCTCAACGTTACGCCTCGCCTCCCGATATTCGACGGTCATGAACCCCTGAGCTGTCTCTCCAAACAACAAAAAAGGCTTTACAGCCTCCGATTTCATCGCGCCTTCGTTGCTCTCCTCTGGGGCCACGATCTTCTCGGAAAGAGCCTGTAGTTCCAAATATGAGTCACTCGAGGACCATGTGACACAAGCGAAAGATCGGATTACCTGAAACCCTTGACGAACTCGTACTGACTCCTCTTGCTTGGTCTGCGCCACCTCGAAAGTGAGCATCCGATCCGATTCATCCTGGTCAGGTTCTCCAATATCCAAGTCATCTTCCCCGTTATCGCTCCAAACGATCGCTTGGGCGTGTTCTGGTGAAATCAGGGCGACGACCTGGTCACACATCTTCGTAAGGTACCTATGGATTGGGTGGTAAGCTTGTTGTGAACACGGGGGAGAAGCCGAGAATCAGCCAACCTCATGAATGTCACGCGATGGCGACGAACGGAGGTGACTGCTGCGTCGTCCCAACTCGTTTCCTCTGGCCAGTACAATAAAAAGATCTGCTTGAGATTGCCCACCTGTCTAGCACATTTGAGAATGTACAGGCCTGAGCGGAGGGTCGGCTGCGTTGGAGCATGAGTATCAGCGTTGACCAAAAGTTGCGCTGCACTATGAAGATGATGATATCAATCTACGGAGGCCGAGAAGTTCAGTCTTTTGGGCACGTACATGGCATCATCGATGACGCCGCGTTGGGAGAGGAAGTGCACGATTTCCTCCTTACTACCGTACACTCCGACGGGTTTGATGATGAACTTGTCGAGGGCCGCGAAGTTGATTTTTGTCACCGACGTATACGCCCCCGAAGAAATGCTATTAATAAAGGCCTTGAGCGAGTTTTGAGATATGATGATCTTGTCGACTGGTTGCTTTCTTAGCGGGGAGATACAAAGCCGTCGCCTTGCTAACAAGCTCACCAAGACCGCCACTGCCTTGTTCAGAGATCAAGTCGAGGATACGATACATCCCTTTGATGGAATACGCCAAGTCTAGCTCGTCACGCTTAGAATTGACGATCCCGGGCCACAAGTCTATATCCGAACTGATTTCACGAGTTGAATGAAGAACACACCTCGTCATCGTCAGGTTCAAATGAATATTCATCGCATTCGACCAGAGCTTCATCTAGGAAGAAAATTTGTGATGGAGTTGGCTGAGAGTGTTGATCTTCAGAGGACATGGCATCAATGATCAGAGTCAGAGACCGATTCACGAGATTGGGGTTAGCCCTTAAAGTTCGACGATGGCTGGCCAGCACGAGGCGACAGATGATAACGATAACTCCTTGCGTGCACCCACGATGCGAGTTGCAGTGTTCTGTGGGCTACGACCAAATTCCAATCTGGCAGGGACGCATAGTCTGGTGACCAGACCATGCCTTCTGATGATACGGCACGCCGCTCGACTAGTCAGATCGATACCAAAAAAATGGTGATCAGTCACGGTCAACCTGAGACGTTGCTATCAGACCATGGCTGAAGCACTGACCTGTCACCTCTAGGGGGGTGTTCTTCGCACCGACGGAACGATTGCCTACGGGAGACGGGGATTCTGTGGACTTGCCAGCACACTGTCCGTATGCGAGGCGATCTATCGCCCCCATCATCTCCAGCTCCAACCTCGCCCAGAAGAGGAACCGTCACTCCACATGTTGGACTCGTGTCTTTCCTTCTCATGAATGGAAGTCAAGCCTCGAGGCAACTTGTGGAAAATCGATAACAGAAACCGCCCATCATTGGCCGCATCACGATGAGTCCCATCATGATGCCGATGGAAACGAGGACCCGGTGAGGTAACTTTTTTTCCTTTTTCCTTTTTCCTTTTCATGGGCGGCAGAAATGGGCGGCAGATCGACGCGAAAACGTTGACGGAAAAGTGAAAAAAAAGTGATTTTGTCCTCCCTTTCCTCCTCCCTTTCTTCTTACTCCCACTACGCTCGTCCCCAAGGTTTCGTCTGCCCAATTATCGAGGTATTCCACCCCGAGTCTGAATTCTACTCATACTGACACTATCCACAGCCTGACCATGGCCCGCTCCCAACAACGCATCCTCTCCCAACTCGCATCTTCACCCAACGAACTCGCCTCAGGCCTCGGTCAATGCCTTGAAGCCCTCCGGCTCATCTCAGCTCTCCCCCGCTCCTCCCCCGTATACGTCCACTACGGAAGCAGCGCATCCTCACCCATGATCAAAGCATTCGGTAGAGAACATTTCTCTCGTATCCCACTTCGTGTAAGTCATCAACCCTAACCTTATACCCTCACCACTCGCACCCACTCACTTCACGATCACGATTGCCACGGTAGACGGTGATCACGTTGATCAAATCATCGATGAACCTCCCCGACTTGAACCTCCACGTCACTTCCGCCCTCTTCTACCGCGAAGACGGTTCCATCGACCCTGCTCAAGTCCTCATCGACGAAGACTCTTGGAAAGAACTCGCTCCTTACGTTCATACTCTCCACGTCCAAGACCGAGATCGTGAGATCGGTCTCACCTACGAACGTGACCGTCCACACACCGCTCTCTCCGCCATCTCCTTGAACTCGGCAACGAGCCCCACCTCGAAATCTTCAGGACTCAACTCGAACGCGTCGACCTTCATCCCTTCCACCACGACGGCGATCACCATCAAAACATCGGATGGCGCTAAAGTCAATTTACAAAACCTAAGGAAACAGAGTTCGAGTTTCTCACCTTCTTGTATGTGGTAGTCGTGTATGATTCTCGAGGCAAACGTTTTGGCTGACATCTCAGGGTATCGGTAGCTCCTCAAGCCACATCTCCGTTTGCGATTTTGGATAATAACGGTGCTTGTGTGTAAGGGGACTGGCGGTGATGCATTGATGAGTGGGAGGTGATGTGGTGTATACATATTACTTTTTTGGTGTATGATATGCATATATAGCGATTACTGTAAAAAATGCGCTACGCTAAGAGGGAGGACAGCTGCACGTCGAGAACATGCACCTCGTTCCGTGATTAAGACTGCTCTACGCTCACCGAGCGTGGAGGAACACGACTCATTAACAACACCATAGGATATGCCACCAGGTCGAACCCCCCTCCACCTTCGCCCCCAAGACCTCAGCCCTCACCCCGCGATCGACTCGAGAACAGGCAACAACGCTTCAAAGTTGGCCACGAAAACTATAGTTCGCGCAATGTGTCGTTAGTACGAGTCGTCAGTTCCCATTCCTCAAAACATCGCCCCCCCTGGTAAACGTCCAACGTCGTTGAAACACTCACATCGACTGGGATAACTCTGAGACACCTCGTTCAAAGCCCTCGCCAATTTCCTTATCCCACTCACCGCCTCTGCCTCTGCCTCTGCATCCTCGACATCATCACCTTGACCAGGAAGCTGTTGTCTCACCAATCTCGGTCCCAAAACGACCACCGATTGACGTGCTCGAGTGCTAGAACGACGTAAACAAAGGACTTCGTCATGTAGAACGATACACAATGCCGTCCATATCATCTGTGTCCCCCCACACCACCAAATCACATCAACGCCACCTCGAAACTCAAAAGTGGCCTCAAGAGGAAAACGCACCGAATGAACAGGACTCACGACACCTAAACATCCTCCCCTCTCCAACGCTCTCACAGCACCCAACGCACCCTCTACACATCTTCTCCTCGACGGGAACGATCCATATGTTCCCACAAACGGTCTATGAAGCGTGACTTGCGCCAGGGTGGCAATGTTGATCGTGAGTAGGAATTGACGGGCCTGCGCGTGTGCGTGTGCGTGGGACTCTGAAGTTTTCGGGGTGGAAGAGAGGAAGGAGAGGGAGGCGGTGAAGAGGGGGAAAAGGGAAGCGACGAATCGTTGAATGAGAGCGTCGAGTTCGGTGAAACGGTTCCTGAAAACGGGAGATTGACTGATCGCGTGGTCTGTGAGCGTCAGTCAGTCAGTCATACGATAACGGGGGTCATGTCGAATCAACACGTCGATCATGAATTGGTAGACAACTCACCAGCATCGAAAGACGCAGCAACAGACGCAGCTTCCCCGAGCAACACCGCTGCCTTTGCATGCAACGCTAACCCCTCCTCATTCGCAAACCCCAACTGTCTCCCTCTCAAAAACCCCACCACCGTATTCGTATTCGACAACCCGTTCACTCCCTACATTACATCGTACGAGTCAGTCAATCAGTCAATCAGTCAGCGCTCCGGGAGAAGCGGAATGGGGCTCGTGCCTCGATAGACGGAATCGGATTCGACCCAGGCCACGCCGTCGTAATCCCAACCCCTCCCTCGTTCATCACCGTCGTCGGCGTTGCTCCACCATAAAGAGCTCCCAACCATTTATCGAGCGCATATACCGTCCAGAAACCATCCACTCGCTCTTTTTCCTCGACCGCATCCACTGGCGTCCCCAACTCTGGATACCCCACGAAGTCAAACAAGTTCGTGGTGGTAGTCATCATCATCGTCGTCGTCGTCGTCGATGTTTCTTCTGTGACTCGCCCAGACAACTTATGGAGTCCCAACGTGAACGCGATGGAAAGAGCAGAACTGGCATGATATCGCGCTCCCAACGGTTGTCCAATCCGTTGCATATAATACGACAACAGAACGCTCGATTGGAGGAGTTGCATGAAGAATTGCGGGTCAGGTTCCATATTGGAATTCGCGAGCGCGTCAGAGAGTTGGTTCTGCGCTTGAGGAAGTAACTGACACTCCATGCTCTGTTTCTGTTCCCATGTTTCGGGTAGTAGTTGGGGAGATATGTGGATGGACCAGAGAGTGAGAGCGCTTTGCAAAGCGGGGAGGATGTAGGTGCCTCGTGCGCGGAGGCGATCGATGTTGAGGAAGAGACCTAGTTCTGTGGCATGTGGGGCGATGACGAGCAAACTACAGAACAGCGTGGTATCAGTTGATTGGAACTCGTCGGATGGCGCTCACGATAGTCTAATATCACCTTGGATGAGAGCCCGATTACTAGAATCGGCCGAGCCTGTTCGCGAGTTAGACTACATATATCCGCGTGAAGCGCATGTAGGCACGTGCCTGATAGAAGGTGCACATGTCGCGCAGAACCATGATCAGCTACATAGGGAGCGTGAAGCTCGATTGCCGACGTCGGGTCTTGAGGATATTCGAGCTCTTCGACCCTCGCTCTCAGTCGAGCGATGTCCTCTTCCAGAACCATCGTGCGAGGTCGACGATGGGAATCCGCGTACTCGCAATCATCGATCCTCTCTGCCCGAAGACAGGGTGTGCACGTTGGTCGGACGCCGTCGCACTTCTGTGGTTAGAGCACAACGTCGGATGTCGTCTCGAAAACCTGGAGGTACTTGAGCTTACCATCTTCCTGCGACTGTGGGAAATTTTTCATTCAGCGTTGCCGAGGTAAAGACCGTCGAGAGAACTTACCGGCACGACAGACAAGCTTTCCCGCGCTGCAGATGTGGGCTGGGAGGCTTGCTACTTTGGTTGCCATTGTTCGAGGGACCTGCTGAGTCCATGACGAGTCTCCACTGTTTTTTTTGGATGCTGACCAAAGGCAAGAGGGACCGTTATATAGACACACTCCGAATCCTACGTCATCCACGAGGACAGGACGATCTTGTCAGGAACCCTAACAGATCTGAGCGAAAACTTCAGGCAGTCCGAGATCGGTGTCATAAAAGGGACCTTCTTTGGACAGCGGGGAGGCGTTTGTTCAAGGCCGAGAAAGCCGAAGTATGAGCCTGCGGCAGTCGTCGTTGGTAAGCCAGAGATCGTAACATCAAGAATGGATTTCATATAATGACAAAGCAGCGAACCATTGACTGACGTTTCCGAGTTCCTAACAACGATTGGAGTGATCATCACGTTCGCGGGGTGGGACGAACTGTCTTGTTTGAAATGTATGCATGTGCACCGTAAAGTTGTTGCTGATGAATGTTCCGTTATAATCGACATCGAGCCCAAGTTGGACATGATTGGCAGGTCGATCGAGCTATGTTCTAGAAATCTCCGGATCCCAGATCTTGTGGTAAACCGCCCTTGGTTCCATACAGCATGTGGTTTTGAACCACCCGGAAGTGGTCGGATTGACACCCGAATCTTCCCGATGTCGTCCGGAGACTGCTCTCTTGGCTCGCTCCATCAAGCCGATGGTCCAATGGGAGTTGCGACGTTAATAAGAACGCCAACGCTGATGAGATATTGACCCGACGTCCAAGTTTGATCTTTGTTCGCGTTCGACACGAGTTCACGTCGATGATCATGAGTTGCAACGCTGCCACTGAGAACTGTGCATACCGATCGTGCAGTTCGTTGCGATTTTTCGCAGCTGCGATTGGATTCAGCCTAACCTCGCAAAAGATTGGAACGTACCCGACCGGTTTAGAGTCGAATTCGAATTTCAAGTTTGAAATCTTTTCCACCGGCGCCCTCGTCAAGATTCATTGTCATCCATCAAGACGAGAGTCAGGGCCAAGGTTCGGCAGGATTAGTGATACTTACTGAAGTTGGGGAGTGTTGTGTGCCCTCGTCTTGTTGGGACGAGGCTGGTCTACCCTGATGACAGATGCTAACGTTAACTTTGGAGAAGGATTACTAGTTAAGTAATCGATTACTTAGGGCGTAGAGCGGCGCTGTGGCTGAAAAATCCGGCGCCCTGCGACTTCGCTTAGCTCACGGAGCATTCACGAATTCTCGATAAGAACTGCCAGTACAGTGGTGAGTACTGTCGTCTCTTTCCCTCCCTTTCCTAACCCTGTGCGTTTTCATTCTCAACCTATGACCTGTCGTCGTCATTGCCGACGTTATCTCTTCACACTATGTACGAAGCAATTCACATCCCGTGCTCGTCGCTGCTTCTCTCCACCAGTCGTGGAATGCTAGAACGGAACTCGATTATGGGGAGTTCGATTTCTACGTATGCGGCATTGCGTAGTGCACATGCATATAACTTACTAGCTCACCTCTGATAACCCAATCTTTGGTTTCCCCCGAGTGCGTTGGCGAGTGATCTGTACGGGGTGGTACTTGTGAAATACCGATAGGTCAGTGATGCTGATGCCACATGTTAGCGTGTGTGCGAGGTTGTGAGAATGCAATAAGCGCTGGATATAGATGAAGTGATGATGTACTGATCATGAGGGACTGTTGTTCTTGTCCTCGACAATTTCCACATCAGAACTGCCCTAATCATGCGGTCGTTGTCAGATCCGAGTCACCAGTCCTTTGCATCAGACTCCCGTGATCTTCACTGCGATCTTCGAAATCACCCTCCATGTGTTCAAAGCTTGGGTACGTCGTACTCAGACATACTATGCATGATTGAATGAAGAAACCAAGGGTGGAGGTGAGGAACAAGGGTGAGGGTGATTTTCGTATTTTTACTATTTTTTTGTGATCATTTTGGTCGTGCGTTTTTGCAGCCAGGACAACGGTTTGCACGGAACGCACTGCTCTGGGCGAGACGACAAAGAGTAACATGCCATAGACACCAGTGTAGTACTGCAGCGGCCAAACGATCACAGAAAGCGTGGTCCGTCGCGTGTCTGCCACGCCGCATGCAGTACTAGTAAATTACTACCCCTCTCTCTCTCAGCCTCGTGTTCCATTCCATTTTTCGATGGTACAGCGGTCCTAGCCCCTTCCATCCTGTTTGCGCCTTGCTGCGTCTCGTAAGGTATAAGCGAAACAAAAACCAACTTGAACGTACGCTTCTCCCCTCCATTTCATCGTCCTCGTCGTCCATCACACTCGCTCACGTTCAACACAGTTTGGACTCGAGGATGGCGGATTACACTGACTTGTCGTATGTCCGCGACATCCGCCTCGACACGAGCTTCACCCGCCCACAAAGCGGAGGAAGAGACTTTCTCGCAGAACCGATCCCAAGAGACCGTTACTCTCGTCAGAGTAATAATCAAACCCCACCTCGCGTACGGGACGTTACCTGGATATCCACTTCCCAATCTCAACACCCATCCGCCCATACCCATCCACACACCCCACAAACACCTCGATACATCCAACCGACCTCTTACTCAGTCCCACAAGCGAGAACCCCGACGCCTGACTTGAGGAAATCAGCACCGACGATCACGGATCTGGAGATTGAGGCAGAGTATATGACAGTGAGCGTCGATGAGGGGGCCGATGAGTGTACTTATGGTGGTCATGGGTATGGATTTAGCGAAGTCATGTTAACGACGGCTACGAATGGGAAGAGCGAGAAGAAGAATCCCCTGGGCGGATTCGTCAACGGTCTTCGTCGTCTTCCGAAAGTGATCTCCAAGAGTCGTTTAAGAGACCATCACAAACCAGAACGACAGATGACTGGCACAACGGCTGTGAGCACGTTCGAGACAGGAAGGAACGTGACGACTCTTCCGCGTTATACATCACCTTCCATGCCTGGTGGCATTCCAAGATCCAACTCGGATGATATACCGACTGTGGAACGGCTCGAGACTCCACCCCGCGCTTCCTCCGTATCGCCTCATCCCCGACTCGCTCATCTCACCGATGGGGAAAATAGTCTCGGGGACGCACGGAGAGAACGACTGATGTTATCAGCCATTCGTGAACACTCCTTGCACATGCCTCGTGCCCATTCCCATTCCAATTCCCGTTCAGACGATACGTCCACCTCCAGCCAACCTTTCGAACGTGGAGGCGAAGGTCCTCACGCAATGTCGACCCCCATCCTCGCAAACGCATCCATCCGTGTCTCATCCCCCATCCTTGCCGAACCTCGTCCATCAGCCGATTTCAAGAAGATGGAATCACCCATCCGTCCACCTCCCGCTGAATCTGTCAGATCACAAATCGCGAGAGCAAGAAAGTTCGTTCGTGATCTTAGCAATCTCCCATGGATTGCCTCGTCTGGCGTATCAAGCATTTACGTTCCTGGAGAGCCAACCTCGAGACGTTATAGCCGTCCAATCGCCAAACAAAACGGATCATGGTATACTGCTCGTGCTAAACCAATCGACCTCCTCGCGGGTCCGTCAACGACGGGCTTCTTGGGTGGACAACAACATGTAGCGGTACAACATCACCATCCTGTCGTTCCACAACCGTTCATACTCGGATCGAGTTCAAACTTGCTCTTTACGCAACCACCGCATATCGGAGGAGGAGGTGGTGGTGGTGGTGGGTCTGGATCATCGCGTTCTCATGAAGGATCACGATCAACGGATAGTCATGGAAGTCAGGCTCAAGTCCTCGCACCTGCCTATGTTGCACAACCTTTGTTCGTGTACCCATCTGGCTTACCTCAACCGGGAGGTCCACCAGAAGCGGCATTTCCCAGACCTGTCTACATGCTCGCCAATTCACCTCCACATTTCATGTCGTCATCAAGTCAGGATGGAGGAATGGGCCCGAGACTGTACGTGTCGCAACCGTCGGGTTTGCGGACACCGACGTTTGGTTAGGTTCGGATTTCGGTGTATTGTATCATATAAGTTATGTACGGGGAGTATCTGTCCACCGTGTACGTTCTCTTCTTTTTTACACATACGCAATCGTTGGCACACATTGACAGCATGGGCATTGCATGGACCCTTTAATTATATGTACCCTCCTTATGTATGAACCATCGGAACAAAGCTGGATACGTCATGATACATTTCTTGTTGTAAACTGGACGCGTATATAGTAGTAGGCGTGTTCCGAAAGTGCAATAAAAAATACTGTAGATCATATCTAAAGAAACGGTCAAGGTAACTCCTGGAAGCAATCACCATTCGGAATTATACACCCTCCAGCCACGCATCCTCCAGCAACTCCTGTGCACTGGGACGTGAGGAAGGATCCAACGTCAGACAGCGATAGATAAACGCAACAACACCCGATCCGTCCTCTTTGTCCATTGTCCCAAGTCCAAATAAGTTCTCTTCGATGCTGCTGCGCGTAAACTCCGTCACTTGGCGAAGATCACCTTCAGTGGGAAAAAAAAAAGACACGTCGTTATCATGGTCTGAAAAAAAAAACTTGAACTTGCCGCTCACCATTTTCGTTGAAATAGTTATCTCTCCGGTTGCAAGCTTCGAGAAATCGTAGAGGGAACGGTCCCAGATACTTGACCATTTCCTGCAAGTGTCTGTTGACCGAGTACGTACTACTAGTCTCTTTACCAAAGAGGTGGTGATCGGTAACAAGTTCAAATAACTGCATGCACGAGAGTTGTCAGAGTCCCTATCAGAACACGCCAGCCCGATAAGATAACACGTACAAGACACCCGACCGTCCATATGTCGATGGGCGAGGACCATGGGTAACCGAGAATAACCTCTGGTGCACGAATGATATGAGGTTGATAGTGATCACCATGCACAGGCTTTTCGATACTCGTAGCTGCTCAAAACTCATTAGTAGCATGCGGAATAACAGACTGTTCGCAGTGTACCTTGGCCATAGTCAATAATGCACACCGAGATATCATCCAGAGACGGGCTGAGGCCGAAGTTCGGAAGAGGCTGTGACTCGGCAAAGATGATCGGTAATGAAGGACCCCGTTCGATGGGAGGCCCGTAAATGACAGCCGGGTTTGCTTTTAGGTATTCGTCTATCTGTGGTGTAACCTGGGGCGGCAGTTTCACCAGAACGTTATCTGATTTAAGGTCTCAACACGACTTCAATCAGCGAATCGTAAACGGTAAATGATAAATCAAGATCACCTGTATGAATATAGCCACACTTGCGATGCAAGTAATCAAGAGCCAGGAGTACTTGCTTGATTACGCGCTTTGCGACCGACACAGTGAGCGTGTGACGTCCGGCAGGTCTTAGCTTCTGTAGGCTTGAACCCAAGACATCCGTCGCGAAGCAGATGTGGCCGCCGGCGCTGCTTTTGGCGATAAAAAAGTGTCGGAGGGTAAGACAGTGCTTAAAGCCCGGATGGCTGGAATCAGCTGATTCAACCTTTTTGAAGACTTCAAATTCTGGGGAGAGGCGGTCGACGATACACGCTGTCGCATTGGCAGTGAGGAGTTTGAGAGAAACGTAAGTTTTTACGTCTGCCTCTGTGTCGCTGTATCGAATGGAGATTGGTGAGTTACCTCAACAAAACTGAAGATAAACGCACACCACGAGCCATACAGTGGAATTGCGAGCCCATCCAAGCTTCATAACATAAGTTTATGAGTGCTGGTGAAGTGGCGTACGTACCTTGCGCGCGAAGTAGTAACGATTTAATCGACGACCAACTGCGGCACAAGTGAAGTAACCATAACCTTCCTCCGCGCTCAAGAACAGGGGCTCTTCAGGAGGGTCGACCCCGCCTTTCTCTGGACTTCCATTTTTATCTGCGTCTCGTGCATCGAGCGCCGTATCGTGGGGTTGACACGGTTTTCCCGACAGATTTCGGGATACCAATAATTGTTGATGGAGATTCAGACGGCGTTGACCCAGAACGGCGCGGTACGAAAGAAGAGGTAATTTATAGGACCTGAAGCGCCACATAGTTCAGTCCATCCATGAAGAACATCAGTGTAGAAGCGAGGATTCGAGAAACACGAGGATAAAAGGTGTCCGCTTTTGACGTCACCTTCAGTCTGAAGTAAGGTGCACAGCCACACAGGGGTAAGGGCCAAATCGGGAGAAAAACCAGATACAATTAGCGGCATGGAACGGAACTGTTGAGGCGCTCACTTGGACTCCCATATCGAACCAAAAAGCGGACGTTAACTTCATTCAGGACAAGCCTAAACACGTCAAGGTAGGCATCAATGAAGCGAGATCCTCTCGCTTCTCCCTCTCTCAAGTAGGCACCGTGACCAAGTGAAGAACTCTTTGAACCCCAAATGTGGCCGGTGCGCGAGCTCAAGGTGCCGCAGATGAATGAGTAGGGTCAGCACATCCAGAATGCCAATGCGACCGGATTGTGCGCGAATGTTGCCGTTACTGTGACAAATGAGACAACCACATTTTCAAGTCAGTTGGCAGCAAGCCGACAAACGCGCCAACTTGTTTCGATGTCCAATCTGATGCGTGTGAGTGCTTTCCATGGAACATGAAGGAGAACCTTACGATTGCATGAAGTTCATAATATGCCCGGAGGGATAGGAAACTCGTGACTCACCGACATAGTATTGGTAACTTGAGACTCTGGTTGTTCACTGGCTAAGATACTCACTGTCAGAAGTCGTCAACATCCCGGAATTTTTCGCTGCGGTTACTCGGAGTGGTGTTACTTAATTGGATGGAGTTCGACGTACAGCGCGCCAGACTGAAGGTACACGAAAGAAATTTTGCAAGCAAATTGCTGAGGGCAGTAGCTGAATGACTGTCATTACGAGTAGTCTGGTAACCAGCCCGTCTATGAGGCAAGCCGTCGATAGACGGTCTGGTAAATTTCGTTCGCGTCGAAAGGGCTGCGCGGATTCCCACGTAAACGTGATTTAGGACCAATGAGAAAACGCGAGATTACCGACGGTGAAATCATCGAAAATGAAAATAACGTTATTAATTTGTGTGATCGACGAAGATCGAGGTACTGATGTTGATGTTATCGTAGCAAAGGATATGGGGCCGCTGAGCGATTTGGATCGCCTTATCCACGCACCGGGAAGCCAGCTGATTCAATAGCGCGAAGAGGGAGGTGAACGAGACACAAAGACCACATCTCGCGAGAGCTTCGATGGTCTGTCGTGATGCGCCGTTCGTCCAAAGAAACAGGGTGAAAGGAGCGGCGAAGTAGAGGCTGCAATTGGATCGCAGCTTCGCGAGCTGCGTGATCAGAACTTTGCAAGGCTTGATCGTAAATCTATGCATAAGAGAAAAGCAAAAGAAGTGATATTTATGCCTACTGTAGTACAATCCTTGACAGTATTCTCTCTGTTTGCTCGATCAGTCTGTGCAGCACTACGAAGGACTTCACTCAGGACAGGTGCGTGTTGAGTGATCGCTTCGCCGACAGTCGAGGTAATATCCCAGTCCATCAGGAATTCGGGTGTGATACAGGAAATTTTGGCTCGTAAGTCGTCTTTGATGCCATCCATCTCGTCGGACACCTTCTGAGAGACTCGCGCGACGACATGTGGGTCCATCCAAGAGAGGAGTTGCGAACGGCCTCGAGGATCCTCGTAAATCTTGTCCAGTAGGTTTCCGAGCTTTCCAGCGGGCTGATCCTTCGGACAAGCGTAGATTCTATCGCGGCACACGGTGAAATCCTTTTCCGATGGATCCAAAACCTTGATCAGAGCCGTTAGAAGGGATAGTCGACCAGTTTGAAGGATGTCCATGGCTCGCTGGATACGTTCGTTTGGAGACAAGCGAGAGGATATATTACAATGGCAATTCGAGCTCGAGCTCGAATCAGGGGATCGCGACGATGAGCTACGGTTCATAGCTTTGTGAAGTCGAGGTGTATATGGTGACTGATAGACGAATAGGTAGTTATCCTCGACTTATCCTACCTCACGTGGCCTTGTCTACGTCCAAACTAGGGTTAACGCGTGGGAATCCGCGCAGCCCTTTCGACGCGAACGAAATTTACCAGACCGTCTATCGACGGCTTGCCTCATAGACGGGCTGGTTACCAGACTACATTACGAGTCTGACCCAACTTGAAGGACGGCGAAAAGAAGGCTGAGATGCACAGCTACGTGGGTGATCGCAAGAGTACTTCCGAGGATGCGTACACTGAGCATTGATTGAGCACTTCCGAAACCCAGAACCAAGTAGAACTAAAGCTTCCAGCCGCAATATCTGTTCTTTTCCTGTTGTCGACCGACCGCACGCATCATTCGGCAGTTCATCCATGCCGAGACTCGGACATCCCAACTCCCTCCGGGGCCGTATCGTCCAAATCTAGGGATCTCAAGGTATGTACGGATGAAACGATTCCTTCGCATTCCTCGACGGGTATTCTTCGCGCCCTTATCTTGAGCTTTTCAATGGAACAGTTTGACCGAGCCAAGAACTCCAAGAACTTGGCGGTGTTGGTACTTGACCAGCTGCCAAGGTTCTGCGTCATCTCGAGATGACACAAGTTGGGTAAGGTCAACATGTCCAAAAGTATGCAAGCGGTGCCACAATTCACCCTGATCGTGAGCGAACGAAGCACGGGATGTGTGAACGGGTCAGGGCGAAGGTTGCTTCGTGTCCAGGGATCTATCATCGAGACGACCATGCTGTCAAGACGGGGACAAAACCGGAGTGGTATCAAGCAGAAGTGCGAGCCGGTTGGGATATCCAGTCTGATATGCGTGAGCTCCATCCAACTGGTGTTGAACACCGTAAGGATAGTATCAACATTGCCTTCGGAGTCGCCCTTGATAGTCATGTCAAAGACATGATGCTCTAACCCGTCGAACAAGGGATCCTCGAGCATGGGGATATCATTGAAGGCAGCGTTGACATCGATCTGAGCGTCACGAATGCGGAGGTGGCTCAAATTGGGGAATGTCAGTGTGTCAAAAAGCGACCGGTTGCCATACATCAAAACCTTCCCAATGTCCAGTGTACGGAGTTTCGGGTGCGTACATGAGACAGGATCATCATGTTCATGTATGATAAGAGGGGAGATGGCGAAGTGCTCGAGGTTGGGACACATTTGGAGGAGGGTCCACAAGATATCGACGTGCTGGCGATATTGGTCGGATCGGATCAATATGACGAGGCGGGTTAGGTTCGTCCATCCTGGGTGGAAGGAAGACAAAATCGCTATGTCAAACGCAGGAGTGTCGATAGTGAGAGTGCGAAGGCGAGGGCGCGGTTGGACAATTGATATTGTCTGATCTATGTTTCCAACAGTCATATCTCCCCTGAGAGTGAGCCGCTCTAGAACAGGGAGGTCCATAAGCATCACGTTCAAAGCGTCCGCTTCTTCAAACACGACACAAAGCTCTGTGCACCGACCGGTGTAGAGCTGTAAGAAGTCGGTCGTCATCTTCGCGAGCCGTCCAAAATACATGGGTAAGGAAAGGACTTCAAGTGAAATGGGACAGTTACGTGATTTCCCAAGCCAATGTTGATAACAGCGAAATCGTTGGTCCAACTCGTACCGTCCGTCCACGGTGGACAATGAACTCCATAATCTCGGTGTACGAAGAGCGACCTCTCGCCATCCTCTACAAACCATTGTCAAGAGCAACGGTGCAGTTCGCGTACTCGGTGTGAGGTACGTCTCGTTGGGCAAACACTGCATGAAGATCTCCTCGAATATATCCAAGGGAAGACGACGAACACACGAGATGAAGCCTTCGTGCATCGTCATCGAAGATTCGATTTGCTCGCGCTTCTCATAGAGCTGATTAAGGATGGAGTGTGTTTGCTTTATGATGGTATCGATGGTGTTGAGCTGCTCTCGACGCTGCGATACGATCTCACGAATGGTAGGGAGATCCAACTTGGACGCGACGTAGTTTGAAGCGAAATACTTGGAGTATGCGGTGTCCAGGGGGGGAAACTGCTCGCCATTCGCCCTCAACGTTGATGATCATCATGGGCGAGAAGGTATGAAGTCTTACGAATGCGTGAGGGTCAAATGCCTGGAGCTAGTATACGTAGGGTGTTGAACGAGAGCTCCGGTGGCTCCAGAGTAGAATGCTCACTACTTGAAGTAGTCCTTCAGCAGACATTTTTGTAGAGCTTTGGTTGTACCAAGGTAGGTCGTGGTTAGGCGTAAGTACTTATATACGGTGTGTACACAAGAGTTGGATATCCGAGACAATTATGTAAGTCCAGCCACTGGCGAAATGCAGCCTATCCACTTGTTTGTTATACCACAGTGAGTCAGTGACACTCAAAGGGCTGTTGAGGCAACTCAAGAAGTACCGGAAATCATGCTTGATGATGTACTCGGCCAAGCGAAAAGAATTCAACATCGAGAATGCAGAAAAGTGCTTCGACAGACGAACAAAGCTTTGGAGACTGACGACCTCTCATAGGACACGGAGAGCGGCGCCAGTGGAATATCTCCCCAAGGTCTGTAAGATTTCTGAGCAAGTCGAATACGAGGCTCACCTTGGAGGCGGCAGACATGTCAGACAATGAGGCATCAAGCGATGTGGCTGATGGCTACAAAGTGATGAGGAAAACGGTGGTTAAAGAAAAGGGAATCCTGTTTCATAAGTATCATTCATTGCCCTTTCCTCACCGTTTTCTGTTTTCGAGTTCCTGACGCCGAATTACAGCTGGATCCAAAACGTTAGACCGCTTGACCACGGACGGCCCTTGGGTCCAGGAACAAACCCAAAAACATATACCATCAATTGTTGCCAACCAGCAGTTGCTTCCGATGTCCATCGCTGTTGGAGGATTACGGAACCATATGGTCTCAAGTCCGGGGTGGTGCTGTGTACTCAACATCAGTCCCACGTGCAGGATCTTGACTCATTGCTACCAACTTGAAGATTCAAGGTATATCAAGGTACGTTCATTCTCCGGCCCGAGCTCAGTGGCAGTCTGTGAATTGCTTGTCAATTTGAAGGGTCGTATGTTGCGCATATAGTGCTACGGTAAATCTCGTGCGCGGTGTCGTTCGTGAGAGACTTGTGTTATCGTTGGGACCACAACGAGCCCGAGAAGTCAGTTTGTGTCCTGTCTTGTCACATAGCGTACATGACATGGGATTCACCCGAAACACTGACTGCCACCAACGTCGGAAATCTATGGAGTTGACTCCAGTCTCCTCAGAAGATGGCATCCCCCAAAAAGAAGATGGCACTGTCGGACACTGAAACGGTATCCATAAAACGGCCCAACTTTTCCGTATCATGAGGGTGTCACTCACTCAATACCTGGCGAGAAATACAGCTCGTTTTGCGGCTGACTATCGAAACAACGTTTTTGGTCATGCTCGAGCCTTCACAAGTATATCAGCTTCCGAATCTCTTGGCCCTCCTGCCGAAGAAGCCTGGCGGAGACATTAGTCCCCACTTCAAGGAGGCTGAAAACGAATTCAATTCGTGGGTGTCCAGAACAGTGGACCAGGCTGGGGCAAAGGTACGCGTGCTTTGGTTGGTCAACTTAGCCTCTCTCAACGTTTACTGTGCTTTTAGGTGCTCTATAGGCTCGAAATGCCTCTTTTCGTCTCTTTAGCATTCCCGCTCGCCTCTTCCCGAGAACTCCTGGTGGTTCTCTACTATCTCACAATGTCCTACTTGGTGGAGGTAATGACGTATGTACATTCAAAGACTTTCTTTGCTTTACATTTGAGCTTGAGTGTTCCTCATTAAGTGACGGCTTTTCAAGCGCTGAGGCTGAGAGAAGTTCCCAGCTATGGTGCAGGGCACTGCGGGAGGAGGATGATGGGAATGAATTGCATCATCCCTTCATTATTCTAATGCGAAGGTCAGCTAATATATGTCATCATCAATTAATCAACTCAGGCCCAGGTTTGATCTAGGGAGTTGGTCTCTATTGTCAAGTCAGGTGTCGACCAATTTCACTGGCCCCAATTCATCGCAACGAACGAACATCTCGCTGAGAGTATGGTTGAAGAAGCAATCAAACGCGAAACTCATCCGTATGCGGTCTTGGGAGAAGATATTAAATCGTACATGGACCTACGTCGTAGATCCATCGGTGTCACTCCACTCTTTGTGCTGGCGGGTTCTATCCGCCGCGTCTTCCTCTCTGACGAAGTCTTGGCACATCCGGTTGTACACGAGATGAAGACTGCCGCAGTCGACGCAGCCGCCTTGTCTAATGTGAGTAACGAGCTTCTAGTGATTCTCCGCTCATATTTCGGTGGCTTATCATTCACTCAGGACATTTACTCTTTCAAGAAGGAATACTTGGTAGACGGAGCCTCACACAATATTATAACAGCTCTCAAGAATGATCCGAAGACTTCGCATCTTGATCTGCAGGAGCGGATCAACTACGCTGGGGAACTGTGTTCACAAGCCTTCGTTCGTTTTGAGGCATGCAGAAAAAAGCTCCCCTCGTTCAACCAGGCCCTAGATCAACAAATGGCATCATATGCGGACGGTTTGCTCGATTGGATCATTGGCAACGTTGAATGGAGTATGGTTGCCCCCCGCTACAGCATGTTTTTGAATGACGTTGATAGGAAGGATAACATTATGCGGCTAGACTTGGATACCCCACACCGTGACTGTCAAGCATTGCGACCAGATGGGTTGTTGGAAATGCCACTGACAAATTCTCTCGGTTCACGTTGCGCATTCCACTAGAGAAACTGCGGCCTGTAGAGTCTTCTGCAATCACAAATTCTTATGTTTTCTGTCTTCGAGCCTGACCCTGACCTCCCTGGTGATCTCCGTCCTGCGACTTTTTTTTTCACCGTGACCTCGCCTTCCACCCTCGCACCAGCAAGGACATCGACCACAGGAAAAGCATCTTCAAGCTGCGAATCCGCCACCTCTTTCTAGACGGAGCGAACACCGTGACTTGCTTTCTCGGAAGTTAAAGATACCCCGGGGAGGAGAATAACCTTAGACGCCCTGGTTGGAAATACATCAGCATCGCCCGGGGGACGTGATGCTGTCTGCACTCGATGATACAAGCGACGTACAGGGGTGCAGTGGCGGGATCCAAGTTCAACGTGTGCTGTACTACTGCTGTACTACGACTTACAGGTACATATGTTGCATCAGATGACTGCGTATGCGGTGCTAATGACCCAGGAACGTCGGACTTTCTGGCTTGTCCCGGGATGTAGTAGAGCCCGCACGGCGTTCTCGTGTCGAATCGGGGACTCGGAAGCTGTAATACCATGACCTATATATGCCGTCTTGCCCTCATCCCTTGTCGCATTGATCACGCACACTCTAACGTGCTACCAGTAACCACCGGCATGTCGTTCAACATCTGTAAGTGCTTACAGACTCACCTGATACTCAACCCAACCCTGGTGACATCGTAGTATGCGAAACGAGCAATAGCACCTTGCTCGGCCTGTGCTGTTCCCAGTTCGAGGCTCAATACCACACGACCGCAATCCAAAGCACTAGCGCTTTCATATTCGGTCCCTCTGGCAATGCCATATCGACCTGCAGTTGGAATGCCACTTCAAACTCGACGGCCCAAGCCGAAGTGAATGCTTGGATCGATTGCATCGACCCATATGTCCAGGCCAATCTCACCACCAATACTGCGTGTGGTGTCTTGCCAAAGTCGAATGATGCTCGAGGTGTTGCGATCAAAGGTCATCTAAGGTGGATTAGTGGGTTGGCGTTGGTAGGAATGGCCGTGCAGGCAGTCTTGGCCATGTAGGAGGATCCATGTCATTGGAGTCAGAGCCCAGAGGTATCCGGATCACCTAGTCAGTCAACTTACCAGTTACTAGACATAGAACATTGACAGTGGGATTACTCGTCCATTGAATCATAGTAGCTGGACCGTAAAGATCTGATCAACGAAGAGTCGAAGACAGAGTTGCTGCCTTACGTAATTCACAAGGCAACAAACACATGGCGTCAGTCTGTTCTTAGGTTCGCCATAAGCTCAAGTTTCTCGCCAGCTCGATGTTGGACGGAATACAGCGGTATGTGTACGACCGACGCCGTGGGCTCATCCAGTCTGCAGTTTTCCTGGGTGGCTCCTACGCCGTCAGCGCATATTTCCGGGACAGGCTCGAGGAGATGAAGGACAGGATGCTCAGAGACAAAGTTGCGAGAGAAAGGTCAGTCCCATCTCCGAATCTCATGCAGTCAAGTACTCAGCTTTTTCCCCTGAAATTTCTCGTTCAGTTTTCGCCGTCGCTTCCAAACGACCCACGACGATGTCTGCTTCACAATCATGGCACTCATACCCACACTTGCATCCCAGATTCTCGAAGACATGGACGTCGAGTCTCTCACAAACGAACTTCAATCTTTTTCCCGTGCATCGAGATCCCGTGCGCCAGCACCCTCGCATAATCAATATCGCTCTCAATCCATGTCGGAGGTCAGCTCGGTCTCGGATATACATTCAGACGCAGGCTCTGTCTCGCTCTCGTCGTACTCAGGTTCTGGCTTCGACGGTGATCGCGCCTCGGCTGCATCAAGTAGTTGGGTAGAACATATGTCGTCTTCTGAAAACGCGCACGCCCGAGAGGACGTCCCCACGCAACTCTCAAATTCTATATCATCAGCAAGTTCATCCCTCGGGTCCAATGGCCACAGTACACGCCCCATCGACAATTCGGTCTCGTCACTCGGGACAAAAACAAGAGGTCAATTATGGAACGAAGTCAAAATACTCGGTGAGCACATCTTACATGGTAACATGATAGACGTGGATTGACCCCTCTCTAGCACTGACCAGGACGCTCACCACGCTTTACACGACTACTCTACTCTCGCTTTTCACAGCGGTTCAACTGAATCTCCTTGCTCGGAGTCGCTATATCGACTCCGTCCGGGCAGCTGAGCGTGCCGAGCGTGCACGTGATAGCGTGCCCCACTTTTCTCTGACCGGAATTCTCGCCAGAGAAGCCATGGCCAAGATTGTCGATGTCGAGGCAATCTGGCCTGCATGGCTGCTTGGCGATGAAGAAGACGAGTTCGGCGATGAAAATTATGCCGACGCCTTTTCTGAGCAAACAGAACTGCGCTTCCTTACGCTTTCTTGGTGGTTGTTGCACGTCGGGTGGAAAGACGTCGCTGCCAGGGTGAGGGGTAGCGTGGAGAGTGTCTTTGACGAGTGAGTAGTCAACTTTATCGCGTGTTTTCGCGTGCACATGTTGTCCAATCGCGCATACAAGTGCATACAAGCGCACTCGCTGCTGAGCAGCGAATGTATGCGTCCGATTTTCGATATCTTCTGCATTGACCGAACTCCAATGGTCACCACAGCTCGAAATCGATGGATTCTCTACTCGCGTTTAGTTTGGGCTAAATTCCTATTGTTTCTTTAGCGTGTCGTTAAAGGCAAAGCTTTCTCCATCCGAGCTTTTTGTGCTCCTAATGGACGTAAGAAGGCGCGTGGAGACGGACGGCACAGAAAGCAAGTTAGGTTTGAGGCAAGCGACTTTCTGTACAAATAAATTCCCGAATTCAACAGACTACCTGTTTTCCAGATTCATCTCGAGTCTTCTACCACCAACGCCAGAGACCACAGCCCATGTTCTCGCTCAAGGAGGAGCATTTACGATGCCCCGCGACCCCGAAGCGCACGATGAGCGTCTGCCTGGGATGAGCCCTCCTCTCTACCCCAACCTCACCCGTAGCCCCGCCTCGTCACATGCTGACGTCGAGCCATCCAACCGCTTACCACGTCCGAGCCGCGACGGGTTGACCCCCGCTACTGCGATCTCAGTCGAGAACCCCCCACCTCGTCCCATCGCCTTCCCTACACCACCACCATCACACGCGCACGACTCCGACATCAGCTCTCGTGCTTCTCCTTCAGCGTCGGATGCATCACCCCCGCCTTCACGTCTCCGCCAAGCACCTACCGACACCTCCGATTCGCTGGCCACGTCGCATGCTATGCCTCTGAATGTGGACCCACAATTCCATGAGCTCCTCGAACAGACTCGTGCTTACGTCTCCGGTCCTGATTTCGCGCACGCGCTGGGGTGTGCGCTCGATCGTGCCACCGAGGTACTCATGGATGGTCTTCGCGCACGCGTATTCGTCGATACCGCTAGCGCTGTGAACTTACCCGAAGGGGCACCTGCAGCAGCCGACACGGAGATCAAGATCCGTCTCGCGGGGTTACTCCCTGGTCTAGCGAGATGGTGTCAGTTGGCTCTGAACGCCACCCCGAACGAGTTGGTAGACGTGAGTCCCTCTTCGTCGGGCTTTTTCTTCTTCTCGCCTTGTATTGATAAGCGTTGCTTAGAACGTGATGGCGGTGAGGGAGGTCAATGTGCTCGAAGCTATCGTTATATCAGATTACGAGGACCGGTTTCCTACCGTGTCATGATCATGACCGACGATGGGTTGTTGGCACGCACGAGATCCTTGCTTGAGGAACGGAGACGGGGTGGGGTTTTTTTGAAGCGAATTTGTGACTTGGCGCGCGCAGCAAGGTAGTTTACATTTTTTGTGAACAAAAAGTGATGTATGAGGGAGTGCTCCGTTCGATCTGTTGAATAGTATCCGTCGTAAACGACCTTGTGAAGCACTGCTATACACGCATGCGCATCGTGACTACCTTTGCCCAAGCGTATCGGAAAACTTGATTCGACTATGTGATTTGATTTGATTTGATTGCCGGTTGGCAGTTGGCGGTTTGGTGTACCGGCCCGGCGTTCGATCGATCATGATACTAGCTTGTAAGCTTCCGGTCTAGCGAGTGGGGAAAAGAAACTCGTCCTTTGATCTCAGTACTCGCTCAGTTATTCAGTGCGATGAGGCTGTCAAGGTGATGATCAAAGGCATTGGGATTTAAATAAACGTTCAAAAGGGAGAGGGGGGGGGAAACGGAAAAACACACCGAATGCTTGGATAGCGGCGCAGGTCGCCCTTGGAAGAGTAGACTGCCTTCCTACCTATTGAAGGAGCTGCCTAGTAGTACTACGGGAGACTAGGAGTTCGATGTGTTTAACTTTTCTCGCGACTTGAGCAGTGAACGTCGAATTTTCTGAGTTCTCATCAGCCCGTTTCGGAGGAGTTTTCATCGAAGATTCCCCCCGACCATCTCCGAGAGTCATCCTTGTCAGCAATTGCCTCGAGTTTGAATTGCAACAACTTTAAATGGGCCCGGTGCTTTTATATCTATAGTAATGTCAAGTTTCCATGATACGGTCACGAGAGAACCTCGAGTCAATGTCATCACAAAATTCCTAATTTCCCCCCAGAGATATAGTACAGTATCGACAAAGTTAAGACAGAGGTGACCGCCGCAGGACGTTAGGTGAAATATTGTTGGGTACTACTACTTTGCTGCAGCACCCTGAGCCTGGGCATTCAACATCAATGCTTCTGTGCGTCTTACCAGCTCCCTCTCCATCTCAGCACGTCCCCTCTCCAGCTCCCTCTCCATCTCAGCTCGTGCCTCAGCACGACCCCGTTCGACGCCCTGTGCAATACCCCGTTCCATGCCCTGTGCGATACCCCGTTCGACGCCCTGTTCAATACCCCGTTCCATGCCCTCCGCGCGACCCTCGGCAAGTGCGTTATCGCGGTCTGCCTGATTCTTCTATTGTATTTATCATGTTATGAGTATGAGATACCACAAGGGTAAATGAGCTTACAGCTTTCTGCGGTGCCATTATGGCATCTGCCCGTTCGCATGCGATCCTCCATGCATCGGGGTATGCTTTACGCACATCCTTAACGCTGTCGGCCATGGGTGCATTCATGGACCTGTAGGTGCCACCCGTGTCGCGTTCTGTAGTCAGTGTGGCGTCCGGGAATACCTCCGCCAACGCATCCAGAACGGTTCCAGCGAACCAATAACACTGGTTCTGGTAAAGGTTGTACGAAGGTGCTTGGGAGCTCGTCACCGACATTAAGGTGGCCAGTTGGGGCACCGAAGGTCGGGTAGCTTCTGTGGCATAGGTGAGCGTTCGGATAACGTAATATCCTTTATTGAAACCGCGCCCATCGAGAAAAGTTTGAAGACCCTCCGATTCTGGAAAAGCGCAATTGATGAAATCCATGGCTGGAGAATCCGAGCGGGGGGGTAACGTCAAGTTGATAGATGATGAGGATGGGGATGGGGTTTGAGACGGCGACACCAGCGATGATCGAGCGAGACTGTTCACTGGAAGGACGCTTCTGTCGGCGAAGATAAAGGCTTTCTGCAAGTGTTCAGCCTGACCAACTCGAAACCTCAGGAACTCGTGTTCCTTTCCCGTGGCACCCTTGTAGTGAGTGACCTCCTCAACGAAGTATCCCCCTGTGAGTACAAAATCGTGGCTCAGTGTCGCCAACCATTGTTTGGGGGAGGTGTAGTTGGAGATCTCTTCTTCCGTCCGTGGGTAGATACCCGGAATGTATGGAGACGGATGCTGCGGTGATGACGCCATGAAAGGGCTGAGAGCTTTGGAGAGGAACCTCCTTGGGATGGCTGACCAGGAAGTTTTCTTGTTCCGCATGCTTTCTGTGTGCGTTCTTATGAGGGTCAGCTGGACTGCAGAATCGACAAGACGCAAAAGCCTTGTAACCCTATGGAAGCCGAGGCACGAGGCGGCGTAGTCTGCGACCCGTGTTGAGTAACTCGTGCTGTATAATTGCTGTATAATTGCTGTATAATTGCTGTATAATTGCTGTATGGTTGCTGTATAATTGCTGTATGCCAGTGATTGCTGTATGATTGCTGTATGATACTCTTTGGGATCGTTTCATGTTGTTGTGTCGATGAGGCTGGGGTCTGCGGCGCGAGAACGCAGCGAGGTCACGTAGCACGTTTCCTTCTTGCCACCTCCGACCTGAGGCTCCTTCTTTCTCTCGCGCAGAATTTCGCTTTTGCTCATCCGTTTCGTCACCCGCCCACTGCCGGCCAGTTTCGTTGAGCACCAGCTCGACTCCTCGTTTGCCTGCTCGACGCTCGACGCCCATTTCCCCTTAGTATTCAGGTCAAGCTGATCACCCGCCCTCACAGCTCACCTTGCCATCCACAGGCCAGCGTGCCTGAAAACCGTCCGAGTGACCAACCGAACAAGAAGCATCTTCATTTCTCTCATTACCTTACTCACCTCTCATTTGTACATGGCCTCGTTTTATCCACATTTCCAAATTCGTGCCTCACTGGCACCAGCGGGTGTATCACGCAGAAAAGAAAACACTTCGTGGGCATAATGGTAACACGCTCACGAGGTCATTTTTTTCATTTTTCCAAGACCTTCGGAATACGGAAGTAGTAGGAGTTGAACCTCCTTTCCATTGAAACTTTCACCTTTCAAAGTCGGTGTCACAAACGCACTTACTTATCATTCGTAAGCTGGATGTATTTCTTCTCGATCATGCAGTCGACAGATAATATTTGAGCAGAACGGGAATTCACGACAAGCGAAGCGAATCCAATGATTCTACACTTTTTGGCTTTCATCGCCAAGCCTCCCAGGCCACCCGCTTTACCTTCCTCGATCCGTTTATATTCAATGTCCCTCAGGTTCTTCGGCCGCACGATTTGGTACACCAAGTCCTCCATCCCATTCCATACGTAGTACGATCCTGCAGGGGATTCGAAGAGAAAGAAGAGCTCCCCATACTACTCTGGGCTCCGAGTGAGTTGAAGTGGTTCAGCATCTTTCAGCCTGTATGATGTCGCAAGCATGGCCATGATGCCGTCATCCCCTTTCTAGTAGTAATTGTAGTAGCACATGCGTTTCGGATCGTCAGACCACCCCTTTGGTGCTTGGGGATTGGCTGAAAGACGCTCTTCAGATAATGACATTTGGATCTTTGGGATGGTAAATCGAGGAGGCAAGACTGCTTTAGCTGTAAACGAGGGGTGCCAGGTGGTATGAGCGAAACTCACAATAAGCTGCAATTGTAAGGCTCGCGCCGTAATTTATCGACCCCGTCCGACCTATGACCACAAAGCATCCAAAGTCGGTCACGGCCTAGACTGACTTCATCCAAGTCCAGCATACGACAGATGGAATGTTCCTCTGCCAGCTCGGCGCCGGGCAACAATCATTACAAACCTCATTCATCCTGTCTACCATGAGGTCGAGGAACCAGTTGGCATCGATCATTGATCGCAGAATGAACTTGAAGGATCAAGCAATTCGGGTGGTAACGAATTGTAACGGTCGAAGTTCAGGCCTTACTCCAGAGAGGCATGTCCTCGTTCATTCAAAGTTCGGCGGCCCAGCGCCGCGACAGTAAAGGTATATCGCATGTTTCATACTCGATGTACATACATCGAATAAAAGGGCGACACGGTTCGCACTGAGCGAGAGTCCTAGGTAGCGTCAGAGAGCAAGTTGGTTACTCCAGGCACTCAAAAAAACTGCGGGGACCCATCTCTAGCAAGTCGGGTGGTACCCACTTCCTGCAGCATACGAGAGGTAATCTGCAAGGTCAGAGTACGGAATTTCGCGCGAGTCGCAAAACCCGGTCCACGCGCTGATGGCCGTCCAAAAGTCGATCACGAATTGGGAGCTAATA
This sequence comes from Chalciporus chontae, assembly GCA_038089555.1. Classification (NCBI taxonomy): domain Eukaryota; kingdom Fungi; phylum Basidiomycota; class Agaricomycetes; order Boletales; family Boletaceae; genus Chalciporus; species Chalciporus chontae. The sequence goes on along the minus strand of JBBPLD010000053.1, from coordinate 75,957 downwards.
GAGAGAGAGAGAGAGAGAGAGAGAGAGAGTTGAGGACCGCCGGAACGAAAAAGAAAAAAAAAAAACGTGAGCGTGTGTGACGAGTCCGCTCATGTATCATACAATCGAATCATGGGACTCAGTGGGAACACTCACGATGACGGGTATGGTCCGTTTTTAGTGGTCTTGTATGGCTTTTCGGCTCCGAACGTTCCACCCCGAGAGACCCACGTGCCTGTCTGCATGTTCGTGGAAGCGATCAGCGACGTGATCGAGCTCGCAGTCTTGGTAAATCGAAAAGAGCTTACCAACGCCCCATAGTAAGCATCCATCACGTTCTGCAGTGACATCGTCGGTGAACAGCCAGTCATGTCGTAAAACACGTCTTGGGAGAGCCTTGCCTGCTGAGCGGTGGTCGGCGTTGGGGAGATCGAACTGGGGTATTCATGCTGGAGAAGTACGTCGGTGTTGCTGAATGCATAACAAAAGCTAGCAAGAACGCAGTATTCGTTTTGGAAGAGCCCATCGTTGTTCTCGCCAGTCACCCAGAGTTGACATTGTTTGACTATTTCTGCGCACGAGCCGTTATCGGTGAGGGGTTGTGAGACGCAAGGGATGGCGGTGGCTGCGATGGCTGCATTGCAGGATGCGACTGCAGGGCAGATGTCTGGGGAGGAGGAATATTCGAGCCAGTCCTGGGGATGAAAATATTAGTTGGTCCTCGTCCTCGTGGTATGATGTTGAGCGTGAACGATACGAACGGCAAAGTTATTGTAGGGAAGGTCCAGCGTGTCACAGAAACCGGCCCATGCAGCGATAGCTGCCCACTCGTCGATGACCTCTTGGATGCTTCATCCAATGAAATAAGCTTGTTGTGTGTGCAACGATGTCATCCAACACTTACTTGGCAGGGTAAATACCACCAGGGGTGACAGAGATTTCATGATAGTAGGCATCGATATAGTTTTGCTGGGTCATGGATGCATTTCCGCCAGTCATCTCATTGAAGGTCTAGGATATGGGAGAATATGTGACCCACGGTCGAAATTAGGGCGAGGAGAGCATAACATACCACTTCTGTCAAGCGCGGCTGATTGGCGGGGGCCTGGCTGAGAGCCAAGACCTGTGCAGGGGTCTCGATCCCAACCGTGCAGGTTGTGAACATGATGCATGCAGGGTAATTGTAAAAGTTGGTAAGGTCGACGGTAGCACCATAGCAGCTGTTCCGAAGCGAAAGACAGGAGTCCGAAGGATTGACTTGTCGAGATGTTAGGGCGGTTGTGCTGGCCAAGGCAGCACCAAAGAGACCAAGGAAGGAAAGTGGTTGCAGCATGCTGAGACACAAGAACGAATGGGACGAGGAATATGGAGAATAATTGTCACTTGCACATATTTTATCAGGTGTCGGTTGTGGGAAAAATACCCCTTGATATTTGGCGTTGACACTGTGCTGAGTCCTGATTCGCCGACAGCGCGCTCACCCTTTGGTTGGCTAATTCTGATGAATATTTCTATAGACATTATATGTGGGGTTATCTGTAAACAAACGAGTGAGCTTGCTGAGGGGATGCTAAGAGTCGTATTGACTGTCTTCCTTCAATCTTCGGTGTGCCTGGGGCGTGAAATAATGTTGACAGGACACTCTGAGTCGGAAAGCCACGCTCTAGGAAGAGGTCGTGAACTCCCGCGTTCCTAGAATCGGAAGCTCCCGGAGCGTCAACCAAAACGTCTGGGTCGAGACTAGCCAGGACTAGCCCTGGAGACGGAACGGGAGTGTCAGCGACGGAGAAAGAAGACCGTATGGTGCCTAAGATCCAGACGGACCCAGACACTCGTTGAGCACATTGATAAATTGAGCATGTGAGGGTTCAGTGTGATCATTGTGAGTCCTCTGGGGGGCTAACAGGCTGTGAGAGAATAATCTTTAAGGACTCACCAAGAGTCTTGATGGGTTTGTTCCGGTTCTTCAGGCATCCACACACCTGTGATCGGTACTCCGACCTCGTTAGATGAGTAGTAGGACGAATGTCTTCAAGTTCCTACCTCAGGCTCCTAAGGGGTCGCCTACGGGAGACTAACCTTGTCACCAACCACACGAGCTCCAAATCGGCGTGGGAACGCTTGGGAGCACCTTGTCCGGAAAACTCTGGTGCCTGGCACAATACCGCGACATACGAGTGACATACGAGGACATACGTGACGGGCAGTTGACAACCAGAGCCAACAGATTGGATAACGCCGCGCGCATCAGGATCTCTCTGACCCTCCCTCGAGAGAAGGCCAGAATAGCACAAAAAATAATAGCAAAAAGCTATAGAGGAACAATTCAACATCGTCGAAGCGAGTGTGCTTTCCTTTGCGAAGAACGTTAAACGTAGACATGCATGTAAATTCGTAAATGGAGTTCCTTCGGAGAAAGTAAGCTGTTGTGCCCTTGGAGATGATTGAGTGACTGACCACATATATGTACATGCGAAGAATGCGCAGTCCCTTGTAACAGCCACTTTCGTCACAAGATCGTCAATGAGAGGCGGTGTCGCCTTTGATTTCGATAGGCTAATCGGCCAGCCGCCACTTGCAGACTGGCGACATCGATATCCAGGTCTATTAGGCAACCTCGTTCGTCACTTGGATAATGTGCCGCATGCGCAAGGGTAGGTGCTTTTTGTGATGCGTGTCGCATTGAAAACAGGTGATCTTTAGGCGAGCCAGTCAAAGGAACACAGTCTTTGCGATTTTGGAGACTTTCGGTTGCAAACCGTTATTCCTCCAAGATCGCATTTTGGAGTGGGTTTGGCACCAGACCTTGTCCTCATCAGTGTCTGGGTCTACGAATCCTTCAAAGAATTCCACATTTAGATATCATTCGTACAGACTTCCCCGAAAACAAGATATTGATATTGGGGCTGTCTGGAAATGGTGAAACATCGATACGAGGAAACGAGAGGGGGAAATTATCGCGGTAGGACCCTCGATCAGTACTCAGGCCTTTTTGACTCCATCCCACATCACCCTGCCAATATGTGACCTTCAGATGCCCCGAAACTAGCTCCTGGTTGACTTTTGTGTAAAGTAGGTCTGCCGAATAAAGGTAGAGTGCGGCCGTATCATCGATATTGGGTGCATCTGGACTATATCTTGGAGCTACCGTTGCTATGATTTTCTTATCCCGTCCGTATGGGAATGTTGTCTTCATCCTAGCTATTGCCAGTGGGTCCGCCTAGTAGGGACGCCGAGCCGACGAGCCCTTCGGAGTCGCAAAATGACAAGTTAGGAGGGCACAGACCTGCCAAGCAGTAAGATAAGATCGAGCAACTTCCATGGATTTTCTATTCCAACTTTCAACTCTCAACGATGACCTCTGAACCACTTTCCCCTACTGTATCTCAACTGCTTACGGATCCTCAAAAAACCTCTGCTCGCTATCAAACAGGTGATCCGTCCAAGTGGCGGAGACCACGTGCCAAATCCGTAGTTTCTCGTCTATTTGACAGGCGGAGTCGCGCCGACACACCCACCGCATCGTTCTATCGTCTCTACGAATTCTTCGTACTGGGATGGAGCACTGAGTTCCGGGATGAGCTGGACTACTTTTGTTGCGCACATCCGGAATGGTCTGTCAATTCGCTTCCTGACCCTGCAGACCCCGATTCGTTGCGTTATGCGGTGCTCGCCGTGCTCTCAGAGCTCATGTGCACATCCTTCAATCAGCGCATCAAGCTTGGAATACCACGTTCCCCACCGATTATTACGTCGGACTCCGGGGTGATGCAGTTATACAGCCACTGCCTCGAGAAACCACCCGGATGGGCAGAACTTGTGGCTCCTGTACCGGAGCGAGTTTTTATTCCGGGCTCGGGTGGTCACATGCTTGGGGAGGACGATCCAGAAGTCAGCGAGGAATTCAAGAGTATGAATATAATTGTGAAGCAACCGCGTATACATTTTATCTAGCTCTGGCTTGAGAACTGTGAGTTCACATCCTTCGCCGCCCATGTCAGATCCCCTATGATCCTTCTTTCCTTTTCCGACCGTCTTCGCTGCCGTTTTGCAGTCGCTATCATCGACGATGCGAAACGCGACAGTGGTTGGTTATGCTCTTCCAGCTAGCACCACAGGACCGCGCTCAACTGCCGTACACAGATGCCGTCTCCTGTCGATTGTGTGCAACCTCTCCGTTGATCTTCGTGTAGGTCTACCCAACTTGTACTTGTGGTGGTATGAGGGGGTCATTTTTTGCGAGAATGACGAGATTCTGAAGTTGGTGGGGTTATTGAACTTACCTGTTGATAGGATATAGGAAAGTGTTTGGTTGTTGGGCCTTTTCTTTCTCCACTCGCCGAGGCAATTACATCGGGTCGTGTTCCGTTGCGCGAATGTCACCAGCCACTACTATTCTCACCGTCAAACCTCGCTGGCGAGCAGTGATCCACGGTGCGTTGATCATCTACAATAAGACTTTCGTAAACGTGTTTCATCGTCCCGTATCCTGGGCCGAAACTGGAGATGTCGCAGATAGACGGTAAATGTTTTGATCCAGCCGATACTTGTGATTAATGTGATTGGTCGATGTTTCGAACCACGTGATTTATGCCTTACGTGTTTGCACAGACTCGCGACATACTTTAACTTGAAGTTGATTAATCTCTAATATCGACTTTTATTGTTTATAAGGTCGGCTACTGGAGTCTTAATCTCTGTTTCTCATGGTCGTCACACGGCACCGAACCAGAGCAACGGCCCCGTCACGACGGCCCTCGCATAGACGATTTGTCCCTGACGTTATAACCTTCGTGTGTTCGCCTGACGCTTTCAAGTTCCTGCCCCAATAACCATGTCGGTCTTTGCATTTCGAAACCAGCCACTGAAAACTGTATACATCTTCTACACAGGGATATCTATCCTACTCGTTCGACTCCCATACTGGACCTTCTGCGCGTCAGTTCCCGCATGGAGACCACGTCCATCTTGGTCATTTGGTCGAGCGGTGGTTATCCCTGCTATGCAGGTCTTCATTGACCTGGTCTACGCTATTGGGTTCTTCCTTGCAGATGACCCGGAGAAGAGTTCCAAGTCGGCAGAGAAGCTTGGCTTCGTCTGGGTGGATCCTCTTCCGACGGAGTATTTCAAAGGAGAGATTGCCTCTATGGCCTCCGTGAACAAGGTTCAGTCTGTGCGGATTCACGGGTATTGGTATGGAAAAAATGTGGGAAGCGGTTTGCACGGAGCAAAAGCTCAACCGGACGAGAAAGTCATGTATCACCTGCATGGTAAGTCATGTCTCTCATGTATATTCCTCGCGTCTCACCTATTTGCGAATATCTGCAGGTGGTGGATATATTGTGAGTGCATCTCGAATATCACAGTACCCTCACTCACTTCTAATAGTCCACTTCTTCAAATCCTGTTGGACCATACGGCCCAGGAACTTCCAATTATATCAAAAAATCCTCTGGTGTTTTCGAACGAGCATTCTGCTTAGATTACCGGCTCTGTTCGGCCGCTCCCTTCAAGGCGGAGAACCCTTTCCCCGCACCACTGATTGATGCACTTGCTGGGTATAGATACCTGGTCGAAACACTTGGGTTCAGGCCCAGCAACATCATCGTATCCGGGGACAGCGCTGGTGGACACCTCGCCTTTTCCCTCACTCGATACCTCGTCCAAGAGTCAATCCCCAACCTCTCCCCCCCGGGTGCTCTCATTCTTCACTCACCCGCTACCGACTTCACATGTACCCACGATTCGAAACCCAATTCCTCCATGATCCGGAATGCACGCTCTGACATCGTTGGGCCAATCCTCCGCAACGGTTACGCCGCTCGCGCATTGTGCGGTTCCTTACCTCTAGCCACCAACCCTTGGATTTCACCCAGTTCGCTCCAGATCGACACCCGTGGACTCTTTACCAATTTCCCGCCAGCGATCGTTTTTGCTGGCGGGGCTGAGCAGATGCTCGACGGTATCAAGACACTGTATGATCGTCTGGCTGCGGACAATGATGAGGGCAGGATTACCTATGTGGAATATCCGGACGCGACGCATGATTTCATGGTCGCCCCTTGTCACGAGCCTGAGACGACGTTGGGGATACAGGAATTGCTGCATTGGTTGAGTACTATATATCCGTCAATTGCAGTGAAGGCGTAGATGAGTGATTTGTATTTTCCAAGTTGGATTAATTCGTGACCTATCTTGTCTTGTGATACCATATTTGTTTTCCTTTGACTTTCGCTAACACTTCAGGTTCTCCCTCCTTTTACTCGCGTCCGAAGGCTGCAACTTTTATTACCTTGCTTGCAAGGTCTATTGTCGACTGGAATTGTCCCACTTTTCGTTTCCCACGTGACCTCTAGTCTCTCGTGTTCGACTCCCTTCAGTCTTTTTACCTGAACATTTACATTCCTTACTTTAATTAGCCTTTACTTATCTTTCAACCAACGAGGTAATCTCATTACCTGAGCTTATTTTGTAAGCGTAGTTAGCCAAATAAAATTATTCATTCATTCCCTTCCCTGGCAATAATTCACTGGACATGGTGCTTGAAGCTTGATTGATGGGAGCAGCGGCCCGTCAAAATAATAAAAAATAGGTGCGAATACAGTATGAGGGATAGGTTACAATTGTCTGTTCAAGAAAAAGAGCCTGGGGGAATGAATGCAGTGGCATGTTTCTGTGGACAAATACATGCAACTCGTTTCCATGACATGTCTCACTCTGTCCTTCATTAGTGCAAAAAGAATCCCCCAGAATGCAAGCAAGGTCTCTGCTGATGCAGGCGGCATTTCCCTAATGCTATAGGGACCGGAAATGCAAAGAGTTGTAGTGTTTTAGTACGATTGAGGCGGAGAACATCACAGTTGTTGATCCGAAAACAATGGCCCGACAAGTTGGAAAGTCGTGTTTCAATTTCAGAGAAATCGAAGATCAAATTCGTAAAATCGGATCGAGGCTGCGACTCGAAGGTTTCCTTCTCTTACAACTATCATGATATCGATGGGCTACCGGAAGACATCTAGCACCCTCAACACTCGCGCCCTCGTGCTTGTGGATGACGGTTAGTTGGAATAGAAGAAGACCATGTTTCTCAATAGACGCTGGAAATCTACTTCCAGCAACTATAACTGCCTCGGTGAGGCCGGCGCCTAATCTCCTTCGGACCGCGCTACCTAGCACTACCAACCCTCGTCACAAATGGGGGACACCCTGCAGGACGTGTACGCCAAATATCTCCCAAAGGATTATGGTTATCCATTAAGAACGCCGGAGCCCAGCAACACTCTCCCCGAATCCTATCAGAATGACGGACTACATATTGGGGATGTTGGCTATGTCGACGACTACGGGAGGTTCCAAGTCCTGTTTAACATCCACCATTCTACTCAGCACGAACTCCATCGCAAACGTGGTGTTCCCGCTGATTTTGAACCCGTAGAATTAGACCCGGAGGAAGTCGATGTTGTCCACAATGCAATCCCCACCAAGCACGTTATTCGACCCCCTCACCTCAAGCAACAATTACAGCTCAGCGAGGACAGGTATGCTTTTTCAAATGACGATGGGAAACAAGCGCGACACTACTTATTGTGTATTGACAGTCTCGAGTATGAATTTGTCGCGTCTTCGACTGGCGCTGGCGCTATCCTTATCCTCCCATTCGGTGCGGCTCGCCACGATTTGAAGGAGAAAGAGGAGTATTGCAAGATTGCTGCCGACGAAGCACACCGCTGGTGCACATTCGCCAGGCGCGATTCGCTCTACCTACTCACTGGATTTCATAAAACACGTTCCTGGTCACTCGCATCGTTCCACAACGCTGAACGTGCTGGACGGATAAGGGTGATTCGACGAACTGGGGAGCATGACAATGTTGGGGTGTATGACTGGGAGCATACCTTTCCTGTGGATCGGCGCGACGGACCCGTTGTTGATGAGCATGGGAACGAAAATCAAACTGTCTTCATCAGCGGTTTCAAGATCGCGGTGAGATGGTGGGCTCAGGAGCCCATGATCGTATGGGTGCCGCAGTCGGGAGGCTTCTGGTTCACCCTCTACCTCCAATTAAGTTGGTTTGGTGGCTTCCTGTTTGGTCTTGTGATCATCCTCTGGCGCCGTTTTACTCCAAAAAGTGGGTTCCAATTGTTGCATCATGTATTGCTGAACCATACCAACAACAGTGCAGGTCTGGAGCACGTACCGACATTATCGCAGGTATGCTAAATCCTTGCTTTTACTACGTTTACCTCAGATTCTTCAGCCCTTTCACCCTTCCGATGTGATCAATCGCTATCTGCTCCAAAAAGTATGTGATGCAGAATAGTAGACTCATCACTTGTGTGCTGAATCTTTTTTATCCAGAACCCCAATGCTCATGTGGCCGTTACCCACGACAGTCAGTGGATAAACATACTTGATCAGGTTTGCCATTTCATATCTGTAACTTGTTTGTAATGACCATGTCGTCAGGAAGAGTTGAGCTACCAGGACTTGGCGCAAGAGGGCCGCCTCTGGGAAGTCTTGTCGGAAAAATATACCTGTGTCTCTGATGATGGTAGGTTCTTCATCTCGACAATAATACAATCACTTTAATATTTTACAGATGCTGTTTACCTGCAAGGCAAATCGTAAGTGTCCTTCTCCCATCAACTCTGCAAATGAACACAACTGCATCGATAGGGAGGACTCCGACACGGTCGACTTTTGCAATTCGGTGCAAGAGTTCCAGGGATTCTCTCTCCACACGAACGGCAATGTGCAGATTGTCATCACGCGTGAGTTCCGCTCCGTCTTAGCCTTGAACCAGGGTGACAATTGCTATCTAGATCTGCGAGCTGAGAACGTGGCCACTGCTTCGGGGTATATCCCTGTTGGCTTTAACGTTCTTGTGCGCGCTGACGGCACAGAACGGAGAACCAAAAATAAGCCACTACTACTCCAAGAAAATATTATCGAATGGGACGACGAGTTTTTCATGTCAGTCATACCTTCTCTCTATCGACTAGTTCATGCTCACGTTTGCAGACCCTCCGATTCAACAGTCAGGGTTCAACTCTCAGTGTGTGCATGCTTCGAATTTGATCCGATGTTAGGACACGGCGAGGTTCTCTACATGTGTGAAATCAGTCCAGAGCAGTTGGTTGGGAACACATATCGTGAGTATCATGATTTCTATTATCTTCCAGTTTTTATTCAAATCCAATAGTGATCACCCTCCCTCCAAGGGAACCTGGACCTTGTCCGTCGCTCCTTCTTACATTTGAGCGGCGGCGCGTTGACTACATTGAGGCTGACAAGGTAAGAGGAATTTATTATTCGAGATGTCCGTTGTTGATCTATGGATGGTCAGCTACAATCAGACAGCTTGGGGAGTCTAGTGGAAGCAACAGATAACGGTCATGGCGCTCTTCTCCGCTTCTATAAGGCCCGCAGGAAAGAGGATTTAGAGAGGTCCATCGAACAATTCGAACATGCAATAACCCTTTGTCCTCCGGCCCATGATTGTCGCACGCCTGCCCTATTCAACCTTGGTACCGCAAAGCTCATCAATTCTCGAGTCTACGGTGCATCCTCGGATCTCAATGCGGCCATTTCGTTGTATTTGGAAGCCCTCGAGTCTCGTTCTCACCGTCACCCTGATCGCTCCGCGACGCTGCTACGGCTAGCTCAGGCTCTCTTGCATCGTTACAGGGTGCAAGGGAATGAGGAGTCTGTTGCGGGACAAATTGAACAGCTCGTAACCGAACTCCGGACACTCTGTCCTGATGCTAGTCACGAACGACGAGCAGCAGACCTCGTGCTTCAAACGTTGAATCTGCTCAAAGCCGTGTATTCCTACCCCCCAGCTGATCTCGACAACTTGGTCCTAGAGCTGGATCAGGCTACTCGCGCATCTCCAGAGGACTACTTTGATCGGCCTGACAGGCTAGAAAACCTTCGTGTCGCGTTGTTGGCACGCTGCAAACTACGTCATGACGTTACTGATGCGGACCGGGCGATTTCAATGCTCGAAGAGGCTGTGAGGCTCATTCCCGACGACCATCCCGATAAACACACCTACATGATCAACCTCGGTAACTCCTTGTTGGTCCGTTTCGAAATCTTTGGGGATGCTGCCGACCTGGAGCAAGCTGTCGCGAGACACGAGGATGGTGTATGTCTCACCCCGGAATATCTCCCTGACTTGGCTGGTCACCTCTGCGACCATGGCATCTCACTTAGAGCTCGTTTCGAACAGTTAGGGGATCTCCATGACATCAACTCTGCGATCGAGAAGCAGGAATACGCAATAACCCTCACTCCCGACGGCCATTCTGACTCCCCTCGTCGTTTATATAACCTCGGACTCTCTTTGAGAGTCCGTTTCGAACGGCTCGTGGACCTTGCCGACATTGACAGTGCAATCAAGAAGCAGGAGGAAGCCGTACGCCTCTCTGCTGAACACCATCCTCAGTTTACGACTTGGTTGAGCAATCTTGGTGTTTCGTTTAGGATTCGTTTTGAACACCTCGGACATCATCACGACATTGATGATGCAATCTCGAGGCAGACCAATGCAGTCCAACTCACTCCTGAAGACCATCCCGAGCGTGCTCGTTTGCTTGACGATCTCGCTCGATATTTGACGGCTCGCTTCAACTTACTTGGGGAATCTCGTGACATTGAACAGGCGATTGCGAGGCACGCGGAGTCTTTACAGATCACTCCACGAGAGCATCCTTTCCGTCCTCGTCGCCTACACAATCTCGGTCTCTCTCACAAGACCCGATTTGACCGGTTCGGTGATCTTCACGACCTTGAACAGGCGATTGCGAGACTGCAGGAAGTCGTAGAATCCACCCCTAAAGACACCCCGGAACATCCTCTTCATTTGAACGATCTTGGTCTCGCTTTCTACTCACGCTTCAACCGACTTGGAGATCTTAAAGATGTCGGGCAAGCGATTGCGAGGCAAGAGGAGGCTATCGAGCTTATCCCACGTGACCATCCTGATTACGCTCGTCATCTGAATTGCTTGGGTCGCTCAAAGTGGACTCGTTTCAAGCGACTGGCCGATCTTTCTGACATTGAGCAAGCCATCGGAATGCAAGAAGTAGCTCTGACGCTCACTCCTCAAGACGATCCGAACTATGCCGCGTATCTAAACGATCTCGGCCTCTCATATCTGGCTCGTTTCGGTCACGCGGGGGATATTCATGATCTAGAACTAGCTTTCGAGAAGCACGAGGAGGCTGTACAGCTCACCCCCGATGACCACCCCATCCGTCCCCGTCATCTCAATAGCCTGGGTCTCACCCTGTGGGCTCGTTTCTCCCGAATTGGAGGTGTCCATGACATCGAAGAAGCAATCAAACTGCACACAGATGCTATTCAGCACACTTCCCCTGACCACCCTAACCATTCTTCCTATCGAAATGACCTTGCCCTCTCACTACGGTCTCGTTTCAATCAACTTGGGAACTGGTCAGATCTTGAACAAGCCATTGCGACATGGGAGGATGTTGTATCCCTTACCCCTCTCGACAACCCACTCCGTGCTTATTATTTAAGCAATCTTGGTCCCTGTTTCAATGCTCTTTTCAGCCGGAACGACAACCCTGAATACATTGATCGGGCGATCAACATAGAGAGGGAAGCGATAGAACTCACGCCGGATGACCATCCTGACCGCCCCCGTCTCTTAAATAACCTCGCGCATTCTTCGATGACCCGTTTCAACCTGCGAAGTGATCTCGAAGACCTCGACCAAGCGATTTCCATGGAGCAAAAAGTCGTGGAGCTCACTCCTGAACGAAATCCATACCGTCCCCTCTTTCTCAGCAACCTTGGTCACTTTTTCAAGACTCGTTTTGAACGGTCTGGGAGCGTTGATGATATTGACCAAGCAATTGCGAGGTTGCAGGATGCTTTGAACCTTACTCCTCGTGGCGATCCTGAATATGGACATCGTGTGAGGAATCTTCAGCACTTCCAGAGTGCTCGACGAACTCGAGGGACTACCAAACAGTGATCATCGATCATATGCCGATGGTCGTTCGCCTTGTCACTTCCGAGACTTGGAATAGTATGCATTGCAGTATATCGTCGAGTAGCCACGGGCCCGATACAATACAGTCCAGCGTTCTTTTGACGTTCATCACATGGCCGCAGCGCAACTTGCAGTGATCAATGGACTCTGCGCTATCGTACTAGTACTAGCAGGAGGGCACAGACCGGGTAGGAGCAAGATAAGATCGAGCAACTTTTATCGATTTTCTATTCCAGTCAACTCTCAACGACTCGGATGACCGGGATGACTTCTGAAAGCGTCTGAACAACTTCTTCCTACTACTTACTGTATCTCAACTGCTTCACCAGGGTCTGCGGTACACGCTCACGTTGGACACTACTAGTAGAATAGACCCGTGCGACGCTAGGGAACGTGACAGGGGACCATGCCGGGAGAACTACTCACGGGCCTCAGTGGTTTTCTCGTCGCTCTCTGACACCGATTATGCGTACTCGCCGTGCTCTCAGAGCTCATGTGCGCGTTGTTCGATCAGCGCTTCAAGCTTGAAAACACCGATTGTTACGTCGGACATGCCAGTCTCCGTCCCGCTGTTCCGGGCAGCTCCGTAAGAGTTCTCACACCAACAAATACTCAACGTCACTGAAATTTGTGCCGAGTCTCGCACAGTCACTGAGACTGGTCTCCTAGATGTCGAGAACAGCTCAACGTTTCTTCTCAACATCGCTGCGCTCATCTGTACGAGCCAATGCGGCCGCCCGCATTCCCCGCGCCGCCTTCGGTAGGCGTATGATGAGCTCGGAGTCGCATGCCAGTCACGGAAACGCATCGAGCGACAAGCCATGGATAGTGCGTTTCTCTACTACTACGTGTACATGAAGTGCACATGCTCAACGTATCCTGTAGATTGGGTCTGCACTCGTGTTCGGTCCTCTGGTAGTCCATACTAGGTCTGCGAATTATTTCCGTACACTCACGCGCTTATAGTTTTTGTACCTCATGTCTCCCTCCGCGCGAAAAGGAGATTCTCATGGGCACGCGGAGCACGGTCATGGAAGCCACAGTGTACGTGAAAAGCTAGCTTGAAACCTAGCAAAACAGTCTAAATATCATTGATAGGCTGAGCAGGAGGAAACGCACACTGTATGTCGCGTATATTGATATCCACTGAGCTCAATGTAACACCTATCTCTTTCTACAGCAACGTGTAGAGACTCGTTCGGAAAAGGAGGCTGAACCCCTTGCTGATGACGAGGGCACAGAGGTCTCTGCACAGGAGGTCAAGGAATCCGTGGAGAAAGCGTTTGTAAGTTACCATCCTTTCTTCTTCTCCCTTCTCTTTCTTAGTTCATTAGGAAGCCGACTCCCCGAAACACGCTCAAGCTCAGGAAGAGGCCGTAGCGAAAGAGGAGATGACCTCCGCCGAGCAATCAGCCGACACACCTGAACAGCCAGCAACTGAAAACGCCGGTGATTCCTCAGGGGCGGCTGCCTCTGCGCAAGAGTCCACGGAGTCAACACCCTCGCAAACCAAAGAGGCTGCTCCTTCAACCAGCACCGAGGAGCCCTTAACTGCTGCTGTAAGTGTATCTTGCTTTGTGCAGGCAAACTCGGCGTGACAAAGGACCTCCAGGTCGACAAAACGGAGGCTACCCAGGACTCGCAAGCTTGAATGGTCCCTTATACGCTCCCATAGACTTGGGCAGGTCTGCCGAACTAGCGATATCTAGAAACCGAATGGATAGTGCAGCCATGTTGGTTGAATGTCATCTCTCAGACCTTGCACACATTGATGCAACACATCTTCGAACTTCGAGCCGTACTGTCCGTGGCTGGAGAGGTGATTAATGAACGATCACGTGAGCGGTGAACACAAGGTTCGCAGAACAATGATTCAATGAATCATTGAATAAATAGTTCGCGTCTATAGAGTGCAACGGTATCTTCTGTTTTTTTTCCTCGAGACAGATACATGTACAATAGGTTTTGATCCAGCCGACACTTGTGATTGGTCGATGCTCCGAAACGCGTGACACTAGATCATGCCTTGCGCCCAACTCTGGCGCCCATTGTCACTCACTGCATCGCAGTATACACGGCACCGAACCAGATCACCTGCCCCGGTCACGACGGCCCTCGTATAGATTGTGAGTCAACTCTGTTTGATTCTGAATCACAACGTACCCGTTATAAACATTCGTGTGACCTCCTGGTACTTTCAAGTTCCTCATCCTTTCTCCAACCGCCATGCCGGTCTTTGCATTTCGAAACCAGCCACTGAAAACTATATACATCTTCTACACAGGGATATCTATCCTACTCATTCGACTCCCATACTGGACCTTCTGCGCGTCAGTTCCCGCATGGAGGCCACGTCCATCTTGGTCATTTGGTCGAGCGGTGGTTATCCCTGCTATGCAGGTCTTCATCGACCTGGTCTACGCTACTGGGTTCTTCCCTAAAGATGACCCGGAGAAGAGTTCCAAGTCGGCAGCGAAGCTTGGCTTCGTCTGGGTGGATCCTCTTCCGACGGAGTATTTCAAAGGAGAGATTGCCTCTATGGCTTCCGTGAACAACATTCAATCTGTGCGGATTCACGGGTATTGGTATGGAAAAAATGTGGGAAGCGGTTTGCACGGAGCAAAAGCTCAACCGGACGAGAAAGTCATGTATCACCTGCATGGTAAGTCATGTCTCTCGTGTTTCATCCTCGCGTCTCACCTATTTACGAATATCTGCAGGTGGTGGATATGTTGTGGGTGCATCTCGAGTTTCACAGTACCATCACTCACCTTTTAGTAGATGGCTTCTTCGAATCCTGCTGGATTATCCGGCGCAGGAACTTCCAATTATATCAAAAAATCCTCTGGTGTTTTCGAACGAGCATTCTGCTTAGATTACCGGCTCTGTTCGGCCGCTCCCTTCAAGGCGGAGAACCCTTTCCCCGCACCACTGATTGATGCACTTGCTGGGTATAGATACCTGGTCGAAACACTTGGGTTCAGGCCCAGCAACATCATCGTATCCGGGGACAGCGCTGGTGGACACCTCGCCTTTTCCCTCACTCGATACCTCGTCCAAGAATCATTTCCAAATCTCTCTCCACCGGGTGCTCTCGCTCTTCACTCGCCCGGTGCCGACCTCGCATGTACTCACACTTCGAATCCTAACTCCTCCATGATCCGGAATGCACGCTCTGACATCGTTGGACCAATCGTTGGCAACGGTTACGCCGCTCGCGCATTGTGCGGTTCGTTACCTGCAGCCACCAACTCTTGGATTTCACCCAGTTCGCTCCAGATCGACACCCGTGGACTCTTTACCAATTTCCCGCCAACGATCATCTTCGCTGGCGGAGCTGAGCAGATGCTCGACGGTATCAAGACACTGTACTATCGTCTGGCCGCGGACAACGAAGAGGGCAGGATTACCTATGTGGAGTATCCGGACGCGACGCATGATTTCATGTTGGTCCCTTATCACGAGCCTGAGACGACGTTGGGGATACAGGAATTGTTGCGTTGGTTGAGTACTATATATCCATTACAGTGAAGGCGTTAGTTAGATGAGCGATTTGTATCTACCAAGTTGGACTTCGTGAGCTGCCTTGTGACACCATGTTTGTTTTCCTTTGACTTTCGCCAACACATCCGACGTTTTCGGCGGCCCGTCCTTTTCCTCGCTGGAAATCTTCTGCTACAGGGATCGGAAATGCAAAGATGATAGTGTTCTCACGATGGCTACTGGTAGTACTCCGAGTCGCTACTGTTGGGTACTATCACACACACCTTAGTGCAAAAAAAAACAGTAAATCTTTTCCATAGCTTCCACAACCACACTTGCTTGGTTCAGCAACTTACTGACTACAATACAGGCTTAGTACAGTCAACTACGCCTTTTTTCTGTATTTTTATGTATTTTTTTTTTTTCATTGTGAAGCAAGATGTGTGCCCACTGCCAAGTTTCCAAACAATTGAAACCAAGCAGCCCCGCCACTAGTGTAGTTATGCCATCGAGCCCACCAACTAATGATGCCAGTACCTATGCCCGTAGGGCTGTTGAATCTCGTCGAATCAAGCCTCACTGTCCGCTCGTGTCTGTAATATTATCTAGGCAAATGTTGCAGATGTTGTTGTCGAGCATGCGCTGGCCCGATCATTACCATACAGCGTAGACGCTTCGTTCAACACAAAATGGATTCCATGCTGTTGATTCTCTGGGAGATAATTCTGTGCATTCACCATACAGATGAGATGGGCGAGTATACATATCATACGGCCCCAAACGTCGATGAGCAAGACCATCATGCGGTAATGCATGGCGTGTTACCTCGCACATCATTTCAGCCACCCAAAATCCATCAGTCAGGAACCTCGAAAAGTTGGCACGAGCGATAATGCGCGGTCGTCGCATTGCTGACTTCGTTCCTGAGCGCGGAACGCACGATCATACCACCGCATACATAGCAAAAATGGGTATTGCACCCAGGCGAGATGCACTAGTGTGTCGTTGATCGCACCGTGAGATCTGATGAAAGACGGAGGGACTCACTGTCATGTGGTTGCACCCAGACTCTTTCAATATCGGCGTCGTGCAATCTGAATCACAAAGAAAGGTGGTTCGGTTTCGTAAGCCCCCTACACACGAAACCTGGTATGGAATAGATACGTACTCGGGCAATGTTTCCATCCTTTCTCTTTCATGAGGTGATCGAGCTCAGACGTTCCGTCGCACGAATGTTTCGACCCGCCGATGACGATGGACTGTTCGCACTTCTTACACCACACGTTTTTACAGTCGGTTTGTGGGCAAACGATGTTCAGAACATCCGAGTAATCTTGTCGATCGACGAACGCAGCACGTTTGCACCTGTGAGGTGAGGTAAAGCATCAATTCTGAGTGGCAAGATGATGACGCTTACACGCGACAATGGATTTGTATGGTGAATTTCGCCAACTCCATCTCTGTCAAGATTTGGAAATGCTCCTCGGTGATACCGAGTTGTTCGATAAGGAACCTGGAAATCGCTGAACCGCGATTGAAGACTTTTGAAAAGGCAAACCGATCGAAAAAAACGCTCACCAGTGGGCTCTCTATCATTCGCAGCCGTACAGATGGGACACAGAATTGGGAATCGATGTTCTTGAATCTTTGAGCAAACGAAATCCCTCAGACAGCTCCTGCACATCGTATGTGTGCAATCATCTACTCTAGCGAGATTATCCCCAGGGTGCTCATCCAGGCATATCGCACACGGAAATGTGATTTGCACCTGCCCGACGAGATCCGCGTGTTCTTGACGGAGTCGTCGATCTTCTAGATCATATTGTGCTTGAAGCTGGAGAGCGACCTCGAGTGGCTGTATAGATGGATCGTAAATCTCTCTATGTGTATCCAGGTCGAAATCGAAGTCCTCGTAAGCAGGTGGGGTTCTAGTGGGAACTGGAGGTGGGTTGTCGGCGAAGATGCTACGTGCACCGCCAATATCCCGAACCCGTGATCGTGCAGCAGCGGCAGGCTGAACTTTGGTAGAACCAGCTGGTAGAGGGCCGGAGGAGGAGTTATAGTTCTGCGTGCCGTTGATGCTGCGATCAGGACGTCGGGATGTCCCATAAACGACAGGCTGAGCGTGTGTGGGAGATGATGGCCGAAAATGGTTCTGTGTATAATTCTGCACGCCATCGACACCTACATTGGAAGATCGAGACGGACCGGGGGTGGCGTGACTATACCTCCCGAATGAACGCCCGGGCGAGCCCAAGGCTGGTCGCGTGAATACTGGGACTTGGCTCGCTCTTTGTCGCTCTTGACGTATTTCATCATTCAGGCGATCGACATCCAATTCGAGTCGCTTGTTATCAGAGCTAAGAATCTTGTTTTGTCGGTTGAGCTCGGAGACCTCTGCGCGGAGAGATAGTATATCTAGGCTCGACTTAACGACGGAGTCTTCCAAGTTTCGACGCTGATCGTTGGCGACGAAGACGTGGCCTGAGCAATTGAATAAATACTGTGCCTGCCATTGGAAGTCGAGAGAGACCAGCAAACTCTCGTCCGCAGTAGGTAAGATCTCACTGAGGGCGCGAGACGTGGTTTCTGCAGAGGTGCTGAATGACAAGCCGGCTCCTTGGGGATGTGACGGGCGAGGATGTGAGTCAAATATGACGAAAACGGGTTTGGGGGATGCATCGGGAGATGAGCCAGCGTTGGCAAACTTGAAACAAGCGATGATCTCCGGTGGACGGGTGATGATCACAACAGCAGATTTCTCGATACTCATCAACATCCTGTGTTGTATTTTTAGTCATGACCTATTCGTTCTATAGGATAGATATACACACTGGAGGAGTTTCATGAAATATTTGGGGCGCGGACTTAAATGTTCGATAGACACAAGTTTGAGAGATCTTTCAAAGATCGGAAGGCGATAAAGCTCATCGACTTCTAAGTGCACATCATTGGACCATCCGGCACAGATGGCTACCATTTCCTTCGGGTGGAGTCAACAGATGTTAGTATGGGAAGCCGTTGGACGCGTACTCACCTCGATGATCTGTTTGCTCCCTATTTCATTCAGGGTATCTGAAATCCCTGTCCTACTTTGCTCAGTCCGAAACACGATTCGCGCGAAGTTGAAAGCTGCAAGACCACATGCAGAGACACCCTGGGCTGTGAACTGACTGGTGCCGTCAAACGAGACGATGACATCCTTTCCTTTCAACACATTCCCAGCGAGCCCCACGGAGACATCACCGTGCGGTTGGGATTGATATCCCTTGTCAGTGCGAAATCTAGACATGGTGAGAGTACGGTCTGAGGTTGTAATATCTTGAGAATGTGGCGCAGTGTGGACAGTGGGCTATAACCAGCGCGTCTTGTTTTCTTCCTTTGGCGAGTCTGATGCATAGGCGCTAGTCTTCAAAACTGGCTGCAAAACCATGATCCAGATTTTGGTGTCAGTTGGAAACGAGCTAGGCTGGCCTTGACCGTGCACTCAGGGTCCCCTCTTCTGCATGACGAACCCGGGCCTTGCTTGCCAGCCACCGTCACGGTGTTCGCCCGTCAATGCAAACAGCTGAAGATCACAAGATCATTACTCCTCGCATGTAAGTATCGAAACTGAAGAATGGACTCGTGCGTTCAATGAGTTGAGAACGAGGTCATCACCCGGAAGAACTCCGAGGCGGCTCGGGGCTTCAACTTGGACCAACTCTCAATTGTTGCGGTAAGTTCACTTTTTGCCAGGTAGGACGTCTCATGCCAATGTGTGCTAATGTTGTGCACTAGACTATTTGCGCACATACTATCACATCCCGAACTTCTAGAGTGAACTCGTGATGCTGTTAGTTAGCCCCAATTCTCAGACTGTGACATAAATACAGGATCTTTCGGTATCGTATCGCATTACTACCATCAGTTGTGGCCTCTAGTCAACATTTTTAGATGGACTTCCCCCGACATTCCTACTGGGTTTGGTGCTTCTTTATAGGTGTGCCATAATTGGCCCCCAGGAATCAGCGCCTTGCGTTTATATGAAGAATCATCGAAGCATTAGCGATGTCCCAGAAGATAGGAAGTCCCATCCATTATCCCGTCGCTAAGTCAAACATACTACTCGAATCAAACCACCCACCCGACCGTCCGGTCGCTTTTCAGGAGGCGTGATGCCCTTACACGAGATCATTCTTCCATGCGTCCGTTCTTCTGCCGTCCATTTGAGAGCTTCTCTCGTTTCTGCCGGCGTCGTGTCATATGGTCGTATCTGGAGGGGATAAAAGCAAGCTAACAATCATCGGGCCGCTCTGGCTCCTCGTGCTTCTTATGTCTCAGTTTTCCTTCGTACTTACCCTTGCTCTCGCCGCCAGCGTTAGTGCAACTGTCCTGTCCCGGCAAGGCAACAACGATGGGATTCATCTCGCCGTTGGGCCTCAGTGCGGGCCCCTTCCGGGGACTGTGGCAGATATGAATGCAGGGTTGAATCTCAACCAGTACAAGACCATCGTCTCCTTTGGTGTCCGTCCATTTCTTAAGTGACTCGAGCTCATGCTGATTCTGAGATTTTGTTCTCAGGATTCTTACACTGACGGAGGCAGACATGATGGAGGGCCTCTCGCACCCGCTGTCATCATCCCACCCAACGCACAGGCCGGGGGTCGTTCTACCAATGGTCCTGTATGGGTGGAAGATATTGCAAGCGATATTGGGGCCCATGTAATGGACTATGCGGCGAGTGCCCCTGATATACTTGTCGCATAGTCGTCTTACCATAGGCACTATGTATAGTGGTCGAGTGCCGTGACGAATATCAGTCTCTGGCCGAGCAACCCATACCCTCGTGACTTGATCATGCAGAGTAAGTGAAAATGTATCTTATCTCCGAAGATAAGTTGATTAGATGCGCTAGCAACCACATTTCTAAACCAGTCGAACAACTTGGATCCGGAAACTACATTATACGCCGTCTTTTTCGGTATTAAGTAAGTCATCACCATCTCAGCGTTTTCAACATGTCCGATAATAGATACCTCCAGTGACTGGGAGGATTCATTCGGTTCGTCCTCCGTACAGCTAGTCGACAAGCCCGAAGCTAAACAGTTAGATCTGACTAGTCGATGGCGATCATCTTCCTCAAGCTGCCCAAGATCTTCTCGGTCAAATGACACTTCTCTCCCGGCCCCCAACAAACGCCAAGAACTTCCTCGTCACAGATGTCTACGGTCGCGGTACCCAGAACGCTTGGGGACAATCATGGATCCAATCTATCTATGACGGACTCGCTGGATTTCGCGCACAGAACCCGCCATTGAACGTTGCATTCGTGAACTTTGCTACGATCTGGGATGGTGTTTTAGGTTCGAATCCTGGTTATAAGGCGTTTGGGTATACGAATACGTCTTCTTGCGTCATTGGAGACGGGACGTCCACCATTGGGTCTTGTGATGATCCAGAGCACTACTTTTACTGGATTCCGGGGTGAGTGAAGCCTGTCAACGTTGGGTAAAGTATGTCACTAGCTTCGATGATCTCAGTCACCCCTCGAAGGAGACTCACCGCATTATGGCCGACTATATTGAGGAAGTCCTGAACCAGTGTCGAGTCTACTGATTTGTTTCATTGCGGTATCAATTTTACAGAATGGCATGTACTACTACCCCTCGATTCAGATACCAGAAACCTTGATTCAGTGCCAAATTAAATGACGTCTCTTTCGTTTTAATGTCTGGCAGATATGCAAATAACTTGTACATTCCCATCCCCAAGCCTACCTGCGGTGATCGAACGATATGTGGTATGTATCTTAGACGGTATATCTGAAACCTGGTGCTTTGTCTCCCATTCGTAACACCCCTGCTCCCTCGCGATCGTCGGGTTGGTCTGCCGACTGTTCCATACGATCCCTCTCAGAGTTGATTCGTGTATACACCGGGACTGTGAAGGCGAGCGCCACGATCCCTATGCCCAAGAACATAATTTCCAGGCCATCTAGTAACAACCAGATCAGTGTCAAATGCATCAGACGGAGAAAACATGAACGACATACGTCCAAGCAAATATCGAGGGGCATCCTGTGTACGATAGATATTGCATGCAATCGCTCCCCCGAAATTGCCCATCCCGATCTGGATTGCCATACCCACAGCACGCTTGTACCTTCCTCCGAGGTTGTTGGCCAGCCTGTGATATCGTCATGATGATGATGATCATCGCGATTCCGTCAGCCTCTTCGCCCGCATTCAAGTTCGAGTACTTGTTGCCAAGTTCAACTTCGCGCTTACTTACCAGCTTATCGATCCAGGAAATCCTGCATAACTCCCAGTGACACACAGGAAGGTTCCGAAATACTTGACGCCCGAAGAGGCGTTGGTGATATTGATGATAAATCCCGCGAGCGCGATCAGTTGGGAAACGAATATGAATGGCCAACGAATTTTGAGTTTGTCGGAGAAATATGCAAACGAAAGAAGGACGGTCGCTGAAAAAAAGGCATGTCGATCAATTCCGCAGAAGAGCTACTATGTTTTTGGTTTTTTAACACTTACTCGCGAGGAGGTAAGGGGGGACTGTGAGCAGTTGGCTGATAGAGGTGCTGTATCCGAAACTGGGGAGGTGTCAAGGTCAAGCGCATTCCATTTAGTAGGGTTAGGACAATCACTCGTTGATGATGGTTCTACAACGATATCAGAACTTGAACGTCAACTTTCATCATTCGAGTCTCAATCGACACTTACGGTAAAAAGTACGTGATTCCGTACACTATGAGAGTTCAGCACAAGCACAAGCCTTCCCAATGCGTTACTAGCACTCACCAGGCGCACCGAAGGACAGTTCAACCGTTGATAACGCCCAAACTTGCCAATCGGTGACCGCCTCCCATATCTGTCGTTTAATGTGATGATCTTCGTCATATGCGGTGCCTTGCTCTACACCAGTACCATTGTCAGCGATCCTGTACTTGGTTCATCCAGACGATCAATACCCACGTCGTTTGTTAGCTATGTATGCACGTTCCTCTGCCGTCAAGAAGCTTGCAGTCGATGGAAAATCAACCATGACTTCCGAATCACAATCATGAGCGTCATACGAAAACACAAATATGTATTAATGGGTGCATCTCACCTGCAAACGCGATCAGCGCAACTAAAACCGTCGCGACACCTTCTAGAATCTGTGAGGGTCCTCCTCAGCGACGAGAGTACCAGTATAAAATAGACACCTACGAAAATCCACGACCATCCCTCGAGCCCACCATCATTATTCATGAAGTTGATCGCATACGCAAGAATCCCAGAGAATGCCCCTTGTGATAGATGTTAGTATTCTCTTTGGACGTCGGTCTTGAACATTACCAGCCAAAGTCGCAGCACCAGAAAACAACCCGAGGCGGTACTGATACATGTACCTGGGATACCACATCGTAAAACTGCCAGTATGAAGTCAATCAGGACCAGACCATGAACTATAGTGATGGATGGAACATACTAGTAGGCGACTCCTGGATAGAATCCTGCTTCAGTCACCCCAAGGCAGACCCGTACAACTACGAGCTCAGAATACCTTTGAGATAGTCAGTGCTACGCATTCAATTCAAGTTGGCGTGCAACTCACGTCTTTACGAAACCCATGAGCGTCCTTTCCGAGGAGATAATCAACAAACAATTTACGTAGAGGATAGCTTGCACTCACATGGCAAGACCCCATAGGATCTGGCATGAGGGTGAGTTCTCCGCTCTGCAAGACTGTCGGATCTCTCACCATGAGCATGGGAATATATCTAGTACTCGTGTGAGACTCGATAGATGATCAAACGTTTCACCCACCTGGAAGGTCGAACAACTTGGATAGCGAGGCTTAACGAGGAGGTGAGGAGGAGGTTGGCACGTTTCAAGATCGCAATTTCAGAAATTTAAAAGAACTCACTTTGATGGGAACTCAAAAAGAGCGTATGGCTGGACAGCGTGCTCTTCACAGACGACCCAGGTGAAAAATGGTTATGGCGACTTACAACCAGAAACATCGTCTGGACATGCCATCAGCAGCTGATTGGCAAGAGGGGGGCGGCCACCAAAAACGGGTTCGCTCACCAAAGCTACGTTGTACTTGTTCCCAGTGAGATTTAACTGGGTCATTAGACCGTCGAGTTTCGCATTACCAATGTTGCCTTCAGCACAGAAGTGAGATCCGACTTAAACGCTTTGAAGGCTATGTCTTTGAGAAAAACACACCTCTGTCCATGAACGAGAGCAGATATATGAGAGTGATGATTGGTATAAGACGCAAATCGATCCTTCGCCACAGCTTCGTCTCTTGAGCTGGCGAGAGCGCATCAGAGGTAGTAGAATACTCCACACGATCTTCAGTAGGTATTCCTTTCTTCTCCACATCGACATCGGAGTGGAGTTCGCATCGCACTCGATCTTCCAAGGCTCCTGGTACAGTGGACATTGCGAATATAGACTCGGAGAAGAGTTTCCACAATCCGAGAAGTTCGAAGCGTGGACACTGGAGACCAGAGGACACTCGGTTCAGCTTTTGAACCGATTTCTTTACCGATCCTTTTACCCATTACAGCTTAGCTCGCAGCTGTTCGGCGACCTCGTGTCTGGATCGGTCATTTACAAGGAGTCTGTGACGTACTGCGGATGTAGAACCGATGAAAATGGAGCGGAAATACAGAGAGATATGAAGTTCCACAATGATTATGATGCGGTCTTTCACCGGTTCTATGAAATCGTCAGCAGCAATCGATCGATGGCCACTCACTGGGTGAAAGGAAACAAATATTGATGCGATCATCAAATGTGGCTCACCTCACGTTCATGACGGATCGAGTTTGAGTCGGAAAGATAATGTAACCGACCTGGAGATAGTACGTATACCGAGGGTCGGTAACCTCTTCAGGTTGACGGTCATAACGAGAGGGCATGATAAGCCGATTCCATGCATCCTTGCAAATCGTTACCGTCTGTTTTCACGGGGACAGATCGTGGAGAGCGATTAGAAGTGTATTCATGCATAGTACTCGGAGATTCAAAGTTGCCCCGAAAGGCATCACAGCATATACCTGAAATCAGGAGCCCGATCACCCAGGTCTCTTAGCTCCTGCACCGACAGATTGAGCTTCTCCCCTCTTTCATTCCGTAGACGCTCAGCCTCGTCCCTTGCTTGGTTGATGCGGTGATACGAATAAACCAGAATAGGCACAGTGATCAGTCCGATCCCGACGAACATCAACTCGAGCGCGTCTAAACAAAGCGGGAATACGATTCAACTCGTGGCGGCAGAGAGGAGAGAAAAGAGCAGAACGTACGTCCAAGGACGAACCGTGGGGAATCTTTCGCTCTGTAGAAGTTTGAAGCCATCGCACCACTAAAGTTGCCGATTCCGATGTGGAAGGCCATGCCAACAGCACGTTTGTACTGGCCGGATAAATTATTGCCGAGCCTGTATGGTGTTGCCCAGTGTTAATATTTTGATATGCAGATTCGAAAATGCGTACCAGGCTACAACACCGGGGAAGGAGGCATAACTTCCCGTGACGACAAAGAAAGTCCCAAAGTACTTCACGCCGCTCGGAGCCGATGAGATGTTGATAGAGAACCCGATAACCAGACACAGGAGACCAGCATAGATAAACGGAAAGCGCAGCTTGGTTTTGTCGGAGTAGTGTGCCCAAAGGAGGAGGACGATTGCTGGGGAGACATATAAATCATCGAGGATACCTTAATTCGTCGAGGAACTCACTAGCGACAACGTATGGCGGGATTGTGAGAAGCTGGCTAATAGGAACGCTATACCCGAAGCTATAACCTGATGTTAGTGACGCATCGCGAAAAGAAATCATGAATGGGCCGTACGTTCCGATAATCGTTCTAAGCCCAGGAGTAAGGCATTCAAGTGTGATCAGCAGGACAACCGAATAACTCACGGCAAAAAGAATGTGATGCCATATACTGCGACAGAACAATAAGTTTCCCGGATACATGTAAGTGAAGTAGGTTACTCACACGGGGCAATAACTGACATGTACACGAGAAGGTGCAGCCAAACTTGCCAGTCAAGGAAAGGAGCTAAAACATGCTTGAGGGCAAAATGTTCTTCCTCTCCGACGGAGGAGTTGTCATACTCTGCTACGCGTCAATCCAAAATATTTCATGGCATAAGACGGACTGACTTTTCCTCCATATAAGGAATGCACGTTCTTCAGCAGTCAGGAACTTTGCATCAGCTGGGAAGTCGACGAGGACTGTCAGATATATTAGTAGTGATTCCACAACTGATCAAAAAGGCTCTCGACTCGCCAAAGAAAGCAAGGATCGCCGCCAACACAGTTCCAAGCCCTTCGAGAATCTGTTGCGGTAGACGTCAGATCACCGATCATGCGTTTGGGACTCCACATACGAAGATCCATGACCAGCCCTCCAGATTACCTACACCTCCCATGTGGCCTATTGCATATGCGAGGAGACCGGAGAAGGCGCCTAGAAGTACGGATTAGAATAGCTTCGCTGTAATAGTCCCAGATCCTTCACCTGCTATTGTTGCTGCACCAAAGAAGAGACCCACCCGATACTGAAGCATTTGCCTCGGGTACCATAAGGTGAGGCTGCGAAGGTTAAGTTGGTTTGTTGAAGATCCCTGGATCCTCACTCACTAGTACACAACACCTGGAAACAGCCCAGCTTCAGCGACGCCAAGACAAAATCGTACACCGACAAGCTGGTCGTATCTAATCATATCGTGTGAGACCCGGGGTAGGGAATGAGGGAAAAGAGAATTACGTCTTCACTAGACCCATCAATGTCCTGAACTCGAGAGTAAGTTTTTATAGTCAAAAGACGAGTGGAGTACGTCAACGTACATGACAATCCCCCAGACTACCTAGGCACATTCAGTCAAGCAAGCGAAACCTCAGAAAATGCTCAGCTCACCATGATTCCGGGGAGCCATCTGATCAATCGCGTTGTTAGCCAAGTATAAATTCCACCTATAGACAGCTCACCTGGACGGACGAACAACTTTCAAGATAAGGCTGAAAAAGACTCAGCTTAGCACGAGAACCCTGCAAGAGTACGCTCACTTCGCAGGGCATTCAAATACGCAGTATGACTAATGACGCGTGGATTAGCAGTGGATTCGAGAACAAGAGTAACCTACATACGATGAAGAACATAGTCTGTTAAAGAGGTCAGCCCAGATATTAGCGCACAAGACCAACAGACGGACCAGAGCTATGTTGTATCTGTTCCCAGTAAGTTCGAGCTGTGTTAAGATACCATCCAGCTTCGCGTTCCCTTCAAGAACGGGACTTGAACACAACCAAGTAGTACGAGGGATCGCAAGCGAACGTACCGACATTGCCTGATCACACATCATTTTCAGCAACGACCAGGCAAATCAAACAGTCTTGACACACCTCGATCCATAAACGAAAGAAGATACATCAGGGATAAGATAGGCATCAATCGCAAGTCAACCTTGCGATACAGTCGTTTCTCCTGCTCTTCAGTAAACGCAGGCGGAGCTTCATCGGCCATAGTGGCGACTTGCTTTTCGACAGTGTCGCCAGCACCTTCTTCCTCGAGCGAGGTCGACATAGCAGTGTCTCGCAGAATAAAAGGGAGGGGTGACGTAGGAACGAGACGAACCCTCGACGCCTGGTTGTTTCAGAACATCGTCGTATATCAATAACCGGAACGCTCCCATCAGAATGGGGATGCGAAAGCACGCGGGGCCCATGGCAATGGCGCGGAACCCCGTGAGACGGGAAACATAATATGGCGGAGCCATGTCACTTGGGAGGCAACGATGATTTAGTACATGACCTTCAATGGAAAAGAAGGTCTCGTCTCGAACAGCGTGCCTGTCATGTGAGAAGAGTTATAAAGCAAAACGCTAGGATTGACTTGGCATACACACACGTCACTTCGATCGCCTTTTATTGAGCGCAACGCCCGGGACCTGCAAAGTCAACTGGAGGAACATGTATCCCCGAGGAAGAGCGTACCAAGTGATGAGGAACTTGCACTGAGTCACTCCATCAAATCAATTGCAAGGATACCAAATAGCCAGGAAAGAAAGCATCAGGACGAGCCATCCCTTTATTTAATCCATAATATATCATTAAATCCAAAGACCCAGGCCGAGGAGTCGGACTCTCGCAGACGGTCGTCTCAACAGTACAAAGCTAGCTAGCCGTCATCCTGATCTCTTTTATGCCCCTTTCTTCCTTCGTCAATCTATGTTTGACACACAAAAATGCGCCAAGCTAGCCGATGTGAAAGCAAGTTCATTTTTTACATCAGGTCACTGAGGGCAGCCATCTCGGGTCCGCCGGACTCCCGGATGCCGATCTCCCAGTCTGAGGTAAAAGGCGATCAGCATTCGTCGAGGAGAGAGCAAACGAGAAACGTACAGCTGTAGATGATTGTCACCGCCATAAGGATACCAGTTCCGCTTCCAATTGCGCCCATCAAGTCAGCGGCAACGGACAAGAGACCCAAAATAGCACCACCAAAGGCGGCGGCGGTTGGGATCACACGCCTAAGCTCCTTGTACATCGAACCTTCACGGTGGCCAGCCATGACCTGAAAGTTCTTCGTGAGCATTGCACGCGATAGGAACGAAACCTATGAACTCACCATCTGCTGGTCCTTGAGCTGTTTGGCAATGTCACGGGGACCGCTGCCTGAAACTTCTATCCAAGTCTTGGAGAAGAGGGCGCAGGCAGAAACGACAAAGGCAACATAAAGGGCAGTATGGATAGGGTCAAGCAGGGCCTCTTTGATGGTATGTGGCGCGGACATGTAGTAAGCGATACCAGAAACAGCCCGGAGTTGAGGTGAGTCTTCGGCAGGCTATTGATCACGTGATTCAGAAAAATTATACGACACGTTCAAGTTCGTATTGACTTACCTCCCAAACACCAATGAGCTTGACCAAGAAGTTGGAGGGGAATCGGGAAGCGAGCATCTGGGAAATGATGAACACGTTGGAAGTGAGAGCGGACTGGAGCATGATAGGCATGTTGGAGGTGTAGAACAGTTTAACGGGGTACGAGCCACGTTGTCCACGGAAACGGTTGCTCTTGACAGGGATCTCAATGCGGAACCCTTGCAAGTAAATCACAACGGCAAAAACGAGAGCGGTTGCAATCAAGTTCATGACGTTGGGGAGACGATCTCTCCAGAAAGCCTCGCGAAGGGCGCGACCCTTGTCGTTCCAAGTCAAGAGGAGGTGGAAGAGAGAGACAACTGCCCCTTCGAACTCGGGACCGCGACCAGTGTTGACAGTTGTCGGCGAGAAAGCCTTCCAGATGATGGTTTCGCAGATGTTGGTAGCAATGAAGAGGGAAATGCCAGAACCAAGCCCGTAACCTTTCTGGAGGAGCTCGTCGAGCAAAATCACGATGAGGGCAGCAGCAACGAGCTGAACGATGAGCAAGAGGCAGATACCGGCACCCAATTCACTAGGTTGACCATAGAGACCGGTGAGGACATAAACCGTAGCTTGACCGAGGGAGATGATGAGAGCGAACACTGAGAAGGAGTCAGTAAATGCAATTGGGATATGACCGAAGCGTTGAAGCCTTCGATTTTAAGAAGAAACCTACGTTTTTGTGCACCACCGAAGAGAGCGCGGTCTTCCTTCAAGCTAAAGTCGACCTCAATCAAGCTCGCGCCGGCCAAGAGTTGCATGATCATTCCACTAGTGATGATAGGGCTGATACCGAGTTCCATGAGGGTACCACGGTTGGACGCAAGGATGACGCGCATCCAATAGAGCGGGTCAGCCGAGTCGGACGACATGATGCCATAGAGCGGTACTTGGGAGCAGACCAAGAAAATAAGGAGCGTAACCGCAGTCCATAGTAGTTTATGGTTGAACGGCACCTAGAAAAAATGAGCAAGATTGCATTTGAGTGGTGCCCGACACGTACCTTACGGTCTGGGGAAGAGACCTCTGGCAAAAGCGGAAGGAAAGGTCGGACGAGATTCAAAAACCGGACTGTTAAAAACTAATGTTAGCAACGTTCGCAGCTAGAGAGAGTAAGACCTACACCCGCTCATCGTCGGGGAAAAACCAGGAGGGCTGGAGGTAGAAGTGTAACGTTGTGAGATTTGACACGCGAAATTCAAGTCGATGAACAGACGTGGCAATAACAAAACATGCACAAACAACCAGCACAGACGGATCACCGATCAGTCACGCTTCGACTTCGAATCCAACAAATTATTCAAAGGACATCTGACCATTCAATAACGATAGTAACTGATGTATAGGATCATATTATATAGGCGCGGTCTGTCACCTTTGATGAAGTTCAAAGGGTGCATTGTTTGAAGTGGGCGTTCACGGCAGATCGAACAAGGAACGGAATGGGGCTTCTCGTTATTAGCTTCCCGCATCTGTAGCAGAAATGCGTGTTGCATCCAGGAGTCGCGCACTGTGGAATGGGAAGGGAGGGATCTGTTGTCAGCGACGATACCAAAGCTATCCGACGCTGATCTCACCGTCACATGGTTACATCCACCATTCTTCTGCACTGGCGTTCGACATTCTAAAAGATGAAGGTGAGTTGTAACTGTTTTTAGCACTTGGAGTGGGGAACGATATCGCTTACTTGGACAATATTTCCAGCCCATCTGTTTCACCAGGTAATCAAGTTCCTCCGTCCCATCACAAGAGTGCTTGGGTCCAACGCCAACAAGGGTCTGTTCACAATTCTTACACCAAATATGCTGGCATCCAGGGAACGGACACCGTAGCTCTGGAGTCCGCTCATAGTCCTCTTTCTCAACAAAGGCAGAGCGATCGCATCTAGATGATGTGAATTTTTTCCGAAGCGGGAGGATATCGCGGCCAAAATCACCTGTGACAGTAGACTCGAACATGAAGATGAGTCATTTCAAGTTCTGCCCACGCCGCATATTGGGTCTCGGATACCCCAAGTTGTTGGACCAGCTTCCCCGATATAGCTACCCGGTACGTTATTGAAAATCATTAGTGAAAATGCGTCGGGTTGCTGCTTACCAGATGGGCTGGCGTTACCGCTGTCAGTGATGCACAATGGGCAAAAGACTGGGAACTTCCGCTCTTCGATCTTCGAACATACGTACGATGCTAAACAACCTCTACAAAATCCGTGAGCGCACGGAAGGACGTGGACACCCTCATCTTCGGGTGTCTCCTCGAAACAAATCAGACATTCAAAACTTCCTTCGTTATCCGACTCTTTGACCGAGACCGAAATATACGGAGAGGGGGGTGGTGAGTCGTCGGAGAAAAATATGCGGCAGTATCGTCTGGTCTGCTCGTATGGCCCGCTCGTCGCCCGACGGATTCCGGATATACGAAGGCCGGAACCTTCTCCTGTAGAACTTCCACTGATAGCGTGTCGATGTCTCATCGGCGTGTCTCTACTGGTGTTGGACGAGATCCTCTCCCATGATTCCCTGTGATTTGATGGAGCGTGCCGTTCAACTCGGTTTTGATCTCGGGACGCTCTTTGCCCAGTAATTTCTGCCATGATCTTCAGCAATGCTATACTCCCGCCAATCGCCCGCGACTCCTCCTCAGGCGTCAGAGTGATATTCCCTCCAGGCGTAAACATACATATCGCACAGCTTGCAGATAGCTGGGCCTGCCACTGCTTGTCGCGTGTCACCAACCGGTTATCTAACGGCGAGATTCCCGACAGCCTTGCAGCCGTTCGCTCCAATGACGTGCTCACCACGAGGGCCAGTGTGGAGCCCCGATCGTGCTCCGCAACCGGGACGAAGTCGAGGAGAAGGAATACGTCCTGGCTATCGCGCAGCCTTAGACACACCGACGTACTCGTGTTTCGGCTCACGACCATGGCCGATACGGGGGATGGGTTTAGTTGCATCTGCCTACGTTCCAAAGAGTGAGTGTCCCCTAGTCCCTGTCGAAGAGCTAAATTACCGACCGCAACGACTGTTTAAGTAGGATCAGGCTCGGTGGACCATGCTTAGTGACGACATGCGAGAGCGAACTGTCGAATAAAGGTATGCGACACATTTCTTCCAGTTGTATCGTATTTTCCCCTGTCAATTGCTCGCAGGGTGATATAATCTCCTGCTCGCCGAAATCAAGTCTCTTTCCGCCATCGAAACGGAAAGCACACCGCACCTCGAGAATATGCCGTTCGGTGATGACATTGAGGAAGCGGGAAGTACCCCCTCTTGAATGCCGTATATGTTTGAATGCCACTCTCGCAAAGTTCAGCGCGGCGAAATTGCACGCCGAACGGTTTTTGCAGGGATAGCGTCTGATATCTGTGAGCGAGACGATACGTTCTTTTCCCGACAAAACGTCCTTTGCTATCCTGCCACGATCTGTTCCAAAAAGCGAGGAAAGGCGTGCGCTAAGCATCATGCATGAGGTTTGAAGGTAAGGAAGGGAGCCGAAAGTATCCTCATAGAGTACATTCACAATTTGGCACTGATTTCACCGCAGCCCTGTGCGCCCACAGCCTCGTGCGCGGCGGCAAGGGACCTCGTTGCATTGATGACGCCAACCACACCATTCCTGGCGCCCCCACCCTAACAGCTCGCGTGGTGGGTTTAGGGTTCGTTAGGGGTTTCATTTAGAAGAATCTGATCGTCTAGATACTCCGACGAAACCCTCACTTACCAGTCGGCCACAGCAAAACATAAAAACCTCGAAACTACTTCGGATAATGTCTAGGTCAACGACTAGAATATCCTAAAACAGGACACAAGTGCGAAAATGTGCAGTCTTCCCTTCGATTATTTCGCGTGGAATGGCTGTTCGGTTGATAGTACCTCCACATCGATAGCAAAAATGAGTATTACAGCCAGGAGCGATGCACTGGGCAATCACAGCAAGTTAAACAACGTGTAGAACGCATTCGCTCTGACAGGAGACTTACCGAGAGGTGATTGCATCCGTCTTGCTTCTGAATTGGAGTCTTGCAGTCTATACGTGTACATGTCAGTGCCGTGCGGCAGTGATACGAGGGTGGTGTCGACTCACTGGGACAGTATCTCCAGCCTTGCTGTTTCATCAGATGATCAAGCTCCGAAGACCCGTCACACGAGTGCTTCGGTCCACCTGTGACGATCGACTGTTGGCACTTTCGGCACCATGTGTTGTCACAGGCCGGGAATGGACATCCGATCTCTTCCGTGCCCTCGAGGTCATGCTTGTCGATGAAGCCAGAATTTTTACATCTCCAGCAAAAGTTGACATGAGTTCAGAGTGCATCGTGGCGGATGAAACTTACTTGCGACAGTTGACAAGGATGGAAAACTGTGCGATCTCCATTTCCACCCATGTTTCGTATTGCTTCTCTGACACACCCAGTAAAGGCACCAGCTCGCCAGATATTACTAGGCGCGATTAAGAACGGTCAAAGCTGTACGTGGTATTACTCACTTCCAGGGTTGTTGTTTGTGTGGTCTGCCATGCAGACTGGACAGAGGACAGGAAAACGATGTTCGTCAATTTTGGCGCAAACATGTCCCCGCGCACAGTCTCTGCAAATTTCGTGTCCACAAGGATCGACGTGAACCGCATCATCCTCTGGGAAATCGTCCAAACAGACTCCGCAATGGTACTGGCGCTGCGCGGTCCGTAATAGTTGAACCTTTTGTGCTGAAAGCGAGGCGTCTTCAAAGTCAAAGTCCGCTTGCATACGAAGTGCAAGATCTACGCTGGGGTCGTTCTCTGCGTCATCAGTCGAAAACTGGGGTGGGTTTTTGTGTACAGGGGCAGCTGCCGACTTTCTAGCCCAAGAAGAAGTTGGATTCACACGACCTTGCATATGCTGGATTGCAACATCATGACGACCTGGACTCGGCTCCGCTGTGGACGACTGTGATTGAGCGAGCTCGGTCTTGAGCTTTTCTTCTTGCAACTGCTTCTCTAGTCCAACAATGCCCTCCTCTAATCGCCGACCCTGAGCTTTGAGGTGGTTATTCTGCCGCTTGGCATCCTCTAGCTCTGCCTTCAACGTCAGGAGTGTCAAACTTGATACGATGAGGGACTCCTCTGGTTTAGCACGGTAGACAGCAGTGGATCTTGGAACAAACACGTAGCCGGAGCATTTCTGGAGTAGCCTGGCCCAGTCGAGACCGTTTTGAGCAGGGTTGCCCGTGTCCAGAGGGAAGACATGGCACAACTGCTCAACGATCTGCTGGACAGACATGCTGAATATCAAGCTTGCCGATCTCTTTCCTCCTCTCAAAGGTCCGCTGGGGTTGAATATCACGAAGACGTCTTGCGCAGAAGTTAGCAACCGGAGGCATACGACGACGTCTGGATACCGAATTAGGAGGAGGGCAGCAGATGTGTGCAAAGTTCGCAGGTTTCTAGTGTCATCCACGCTTATCAGTTCGACCAAATCCGTGGGAAGCCAGTAGCGCTTGAGACGTACTCTAACAAAGTGGTGATATGGGAGGAATCTGGTGATGCATAGTTTGTCGACATGAGCTTGAGTGATCCTTCGAACACCGGAATGCGATACACATCTTCGACTTTCAGGTGAACATCGCCAGGTAAATCACGACAGATCTCTAGGGCTTTCTAGTAGAGGAGGCCAGAGTCATTGCGATGACAGTGATTGAAACAAAGGTCATACGAAATCATACTACTCCGCGACATACCTCGATTGTTTGACTTGCGCACATCGACTCTACCAGTTTGGAGATGGTTTGTACGCTCTCCTCGGTGGAGAATGTAAGCCTTGCGAAGTTGAGTGCGGAGATGATGCTGGCCGAAATGTCATTCTCTGGTCCAACGGAAACGTTATCAAAGGATACGACGCGGACATCTCCTCGTAAGAGGTCAGAGAGGAGTTTGTGGGTATCCATGAGTCAACTAGCAAACGAGAATGCGTGCAGTTCAGCTGTCAGATTACCTCACGCTGTGCGGGACCGTGGCTTTCCTCCGGTCGATCCGAACTTAGGGGACTCGAGATCTCCTACCCAAATTACTTCACACTAGCCAAATATCGAGGCGTAGCATCAAGGTAGCCCAAGGAAATGCTATGCGGGACTCAGTCTCTTGACGCGCACGGTAGAGAATATAAAAAAACGAGGTATAAGTGATCGTACAATTACAATTACAACTACAACGGCAACTCGGCTAGCCTATATCTCTTCGCTGAAGCATGGAAGCTGAGCCAAGCTTTTGCAAAACACTTGAACGCCTCCAAAGCTTTCGGTGATCCCTCCAGCAGTCTGAGAGTTCTCTCGTAGCGTTTCACTTCCGTCTCCGCCATCGCACGGAAGATGTCCAACTTTGACTTCCCGTTGACTGCTGCCAACGTGGAGATCAGATTTACATCGTCACCGACTCGTTCTTCCTTGTAGAATGACAACACGTCACTGGAACAAATCATCAGTTCCAATCATTAAATGAAAAGAACAAAGGAACTCACTTCGTTAGGTTGGCAAAGTGCGCCATCTCGGGGATGGCCTGAATATACTCAACTATAGGGATCTCACGGGGAAAGGCTAGGAAGGAGAAGGCCTCCGCGACGCCATCTACCGTGCGCTTGTACGCAGGAAATTCTTCTGCATCTTTAGAAATCTGACCGTCATGTTCAACCGCATGCACCAACGAGATCGTTTGTGGACGTACCTTCATAGTTTTTGTCTCGCACTCTAGCAAGTTGGCGGTGACGAAGTTCAAAACCGAGGTCATGATGAGATTGGAGGGCAGAGGCTCGCATAGGTCTGGGATCTGGTATATAATATCCGCGAAGGCCTGCTGGAGACTCGTCTTCTGTTCTTGTTTTGAAAGAAGTCGGTGGTTGAAGAGATACATGTTGGCCAACTCTGTAGGGAAGCGGGATACATCGTCGACAAAGAGTACGCAGGACGAAAAGAGGCCGAGCCAGACTTGTATTTTGCGGTCAGGCAGATGAGCACCGGCCGGTGCGGCATACATCAAGCCATCTCGGAGGTATGTTCTGATGGACGGATCTGCGCCTACTGGGTAGCCACATCGTTCCGCTTCATCCATGCACTCCTGATATAGAACCTGATCTAATGGCGCGGCCTCGTGAGTGACATTACAGCGCGCGAGAAGAGAGCGAATTGTTGGTGCGACGTCTGCTTTCTGGAAGAGTGGGTTAATTGATGGGCGGCATGTTTTGAAGTTTCACTCACCAGGTTGCTCATGTTGAATCTGGGTGTGTTGAGAACTGTCGTTTGTCCTCTCTCCCCGTCTCATTATATACCCAGCTTGAACTTAGGGACAGGTTTCATTTCACCTGTTGCCACATCAGTTGTATTCCCACCACAATCTAAGTCACCACATACCTCACGACTGGTTTTCTATTTGGAAGAACGCTTGTCATGTAGTCTGAAGTAACCTTGGATTCAGCACGAAACTAGTCAAATACCATGCGAATCAACGATAGGCCGCGTATTCCACATGGCCACCAAGACAGTCAATTGGGCCAATCGGCGTGATGTTCCTGAGGCAGGCGGTGAAACGCATGGCACTGTGAGTGGCAGGTACATCCACCAGTAAGAGCAAACTGTATTGTAAATGGTAAGATGGTGCGAAGTTGGCAGGTGAGGTAAACGTGCGAGCTATTCGTGTAGCGTAGGCTGTGTAGTAGCCACTGGAGGTGAACAGTCGGGAACAACTAACGCCTGTCTCCGACTTGAATCGCGATTGTCGAGAACAAACCCGAAACTTCAAGTGCGGTCAAGTCTTGGTCAAGCAGTGGCAAGCACGGCTGGTGGCGCGTCAAAAGTTCCGAAACAGTGTTTCACAATGTTAGTGCTGCACACCCTCGGGAAGTGCACCAGTAATGTTCAGCCGAGCCCCTCGAACCTGCATGACGAATGTCAGAACTAAGTGTCAGGATGGGAGCCGAGGGTGGAAGTCGGGGCCGGTCCATCGGTAAAATGTCAATCTATGTTCCTGTATCTGTCCGGTCGCAGTGGCAAGTTGTAGAGACTTGAACGCCAGTACATCGTGTCTGCTGCGCAGACGCTGACGACTGGTTAGATTCAAACGTGCAAGTATAGAAGAAGGTGGAGTTCATCAGCAGCATGCAACCGACGTTCCCGCGTCTGTCCGACTGTGGCAATTTGGAGACTTGAATATCTATCGTCGAATGTTAGACTCAATGCAAGTACGGAAGAGGTCGCCCAGTTCATCAGCAGCGTGCAACCGACGTTCCCGCGTCTGTCCGACTGTGGCAATTTGTAAACTTGAATGTCTGTTGTGTCTGACACTGTCTGTTTGGGTTACCAACTCGCGCGGAGATATTTGCAGCCGCGATGGCACAAGTACTATGACACTGACAACACAACTTGAACACCACTTGACCACATGTGAGGCTCCGTGAAGTTCAGTCCAGCGATAGCAAATTTGACACTGGCAGTATCTAGATCCTCAGGCGCTAAATCAGTGATCAGTGAGCAGAATGTAAATGGGAATGAAAGTGCCGTACGAGGGTGTCCCAATTATTTAATCTGAGTCCTCGTCAAGTCCTCGCATATAGGCCTTCAAAGAGTCGTAACGCGATGACGTTACAAGACCGTTCTACAGAGGAGGCAGAAGCCGGATGCAGTCTTGGTTTCAGGAAGTGGTCGGCCCGACACCCGAATCTTCATTTTGGGCTTCGGATTAAGTGTTCCAGATATCATGCATCAATGCATCACCCCCGAAACTTTGCACAAATGCATCGCGAGCGTCAATCATGCCCGAGCGCTTCTCCGCTGAAAATGGACAAGCTCAATGCTCGCCATCAAGTGCGTTGATATCATTTACATAGACCTCCGAGTCTGCCTCGCAAAAGGCGGTCAGAAGATTCCAAGAGCAGTAATCAATGCATTTGCTGCAAACATGATTATGCTGTCCTCGTACCTACTAGCACCAATTGTCACCACTAACACAACCTCGTACAGGACCGTCAGAGAACACCTGTTGGCCGCTGCGAGCCCCAATAGAATTGTCCGAGACGACAAAGCCTCGGTGGAGTTCGTGTTGACGACTAGGTCCATCACCACCACAGGGTCGGCGTGGGCCGTGAAGCTCGACTCCAAGTTCTCCGTGTCCCGAATGATCAGTAGCGTGGGCAAGGAGTCGAAGATGGCCAATGGCCATCCAGGAAACCTCTCACCATGTGCGGATGGCCCAGGACTACATTTCAAGAGGCGAAGAAGACGTGGAAGATACACTGGCAAACCATACAGCCCAGAGGATCTGGGTGCTAACGCTCCAAAGGTTCCCAATTTTCCACCAAAAATTGCATCATCTATCGTTCGCATTCACGTGGAGCTCATGCCTGATCCAGATGCACTCGACCTATTGAATGATGGGGTAAAGCATGCGTGTAGTTAGTGTCATGTACGGAGGGAAATCTGCACCACAAGTGCTGGTCTCTGCCGACGCCGACGCTCGGCGCGATATGTCAATCCGTTGGGAGGTCACATTGTCACATGTCACATTTCTCTCCTTCGGGGCCCGGACTGACATATGGGGAAACACTCGGAGGTTTTCATCGTCTGATTGCACAGTGGGTAAACGTTAACGATCATACTTGTCCAATTCCCTATCGTTGTTTTTCTCGTAAGTCCTCAATCATCTCTTCGTGATCGAACACACCACCGCGCGGTCATCCCTCACGTCAATCGCCGTCCATCCGCCAGTTGTCCCCACAGTCAAGGAAACCCACCGCACCTAACTATCGACGGCTTACTTCATAGACGGGCTGGTCACCAGACTAACCTGACTCGTCCTCAACCAGCTGACTCTGAACTCGAGCCAACGTAGTCCCGCTCTCCGTGACCGCATGGTACTTTGGGGCTGTCTCGCCCGTGACCGTACATATGATCGTAGCTCTGGGATTCCTCTATCCACTTCTCGCTTTATATGGCTTTCAGAAACTCTTCTTTGTAGTCCTTCGCATTCTATCGAGACTCAGTCCCGGTGAGCTTCACTTCCGATTTCCTTTCGTAACTTCCCTGTTCGGCTCGTGTGTTCGCTCGTGCTTCGATTGCGCTATGAGCCGGTAAAGCTTCATGGAGCATTTTGCATCTATAAAAACGACCACCTTCTATGCTATATCGTGGACATCACTCGTATCTTCATGCAGTCTCTCTACCTCTCATTGCTCCTCCTGCTCAGTCCATATGCTGAAGCAGCGTTTTTGCCACGTCAAGCCTCCAATGAAACTACTGTCCACCTAGCAGTACATCCCCAGTGCGGACCGCTCTGGGGAAACGTTTCTGACGTGAACGCCGGACTCGACCTCGGTAGAATCAAGACAATTGTCTCCTTTGGGGTGTGTTGCCGCCGGTTCGTTGTCGTTAGCGCCAAGTGACACGCTTTGGTTGTTCCCCCCGCATAGGATTCTTACACTGATGGAGGCCGGTACGACGGCGGGCCGCTCTCGCCTGCTGTTGTCATTCCTCCCAACCCGTTTGCAGGTGGTCGCTCGACCAATGGCCCGCTCTGGATTGAGCACATAGCGAACGCTACCGGATCAACTCTCATGGACTACTCTGTGAGCAGTTCTTTAACCAATACATTGTTGCTCTGTTGAAATGTTTCGCAAGTGGTCTAGTGCAGTGACGAATATCAGTCTTTGGCCGTCGAACCCCTACCCGAGAGACTTCATCATGCAGAGTGAGGCTCATGTCTTCATCGCGTGTCAAATGTCCATCGGACTAACTTGCCCACCAGCGACAATGTTCCTTAACCAGTCACATCAGCTAGACCCAGAAACTACGCTTTACACCGTGTTTTTCGGTATCAAGTAAGCACATCGTTTGCAGTTCATCGTCTTCGAATCTGACTGAGCCATATATGTAATGTAGTGATTGGGTAGATTCCTTCAGTATGCTTTTTCGGTTTTCCTGAAGAGGCTTAGCTGAACCGTAATCACCCAGCCGACGGCGACCACCTTCCTCAAGCCGCTCAAAGCCTTCTCGGTCAAATTGCCCTCCTCTCCCAACCCCCCACCAACGCCCGTAACTTCCTCATCACGGACGACTACGGCCGAGGCACTCAAGA
Source organism: Chalciporus chontae (assembly GCA_038089555.1). Lineage (NCBI taxonomy): Eukaryota > Fungi > Basidiomycota > Agaricomycetes > Boletales > Boletaceae > Chalciporus > Chalciporus chontae. The sequence goes on along the minus strand of JBBPLD010000053.1, from coordinate 36,452 downwards.
CGCCTGGGGCCAAGCGTGGCTTCAGTCCATCTTTGACGGGCTCATCAAGTTACACAATCAAGACCCCCCGCTCAACGTCGCGCTCGCCAACTTTGCGACGATATGGGATGGCGTGCTCGGGCCTGATCCTGGTTACCAGGCGTTTGGATACGTCAGCGCGGACGCGTGTAATCCGGGACCTACCACCGATGGAAACTGTGGCGATCCTGATCACTACTTTTACTGGTTCTCTGGGTGAGTCCGGACTTGTGACGTTTCGTTTGGGAAGTGTGGCTGATGCGTGGGTGCGTGATAGACATCCTTCGGCGGTGACGCATAAGATTATGGCGGACTACGTTTGGGAGGTGTTGGATTATTGTTGGACGTGGTGACTTTTTTGTTTGTTTTTTTCCTCTTCGTTTGGTGCGCTTTTATCGTTCTTGTCGCTTTTTAATACCGGCGTTGAGTCCCGAAACTACGAATGTCAACGCGAGCCTCTCTTGACTTTGTATTGTTATCTGTAGTAATTATAACGACCTCAGTGATTTGGCAAATTGCCTAGCCTCTTTCGGCTTTTCGGGTCATTCCAGGTCATTCCCCGGTCACATATAGTAAAAATCGCGAGCTACAGAAAATTGTGAGCCTCCAATTGAATTTGGATCCATCATGTTGAGTTCACCGGCGCTAACTTAGGAGAAAAATCTACATCGGGAAACTCCGCGCAAACATCGTCTTCATCCTCCCCGTACGCAGCCCCTTATATAGGTAGGAAGGTGACAGTGTTCCTACCCAGCCTGTACTATGAAAATTACATCCGATAACTTCTGAAAGTCTCTACTATCTGATCTAGAATCCTTCCTGTGTTCTCAATGAACTGCAACCATACAAATGTGCACCTATTACTACAGGCTCTCTGGAAGCGTGACATGAGTGTAGAAGATCACCTCAATGGTCCGATCTTGTACTAGGTCACAATATTTGTCCGTTCCAAATTATTGCTGTACTAGTATGCATGATCTTGGTGTGAATACTATTGCAATTGTCCCCATGGAGAAACAGAGACACCATCTAACCAAGTCTGGCACGAGTGAGCTATGAACTGGGTTGTTCTCAAGGCTCGTAGTATGGCGTCTCAGGTGCCTGTGTTCAGGACTAGAACATCCTTTTGAACGTCTTGCGAAGGTTGCCCCGGGCCAGGTGCCATTCCTTACTACCCGGAGACATCTCACTTCCTGCCACTGATCCCTGAGTCCAAGAATATGCGATGGATCATATGGATCATAGGATCATCAACAACTCGACGCGACCGGCAGCACCGAATCATGATTCTATGTGATTCCTATCTTCACGGGAAGAGCAGATACCGCGATACATCGCTTACTTATGTAAATCCGCTCAACGACTATCAACCTCGTGTATCACTGGACGGAAATCTGGAGGAAGGATAAAAAGTGTCATGAAGAAAGAGATGACGGAATGACACTTGTCGAGGTGACTCCTCGGTCGCTCAGACGAGGTCTCATTTGTGAGGTAAAGTTCCTGGCTCTGGTCCTGGCTGGTCCTATCTTGTGTCGCATGCGCAGTTTACAGAAAGGGCCGGCGTCGACAGTTTCTCCGATGCACTCATGAACGTTTGAACCTTCGTCGAGCGGTAGTAGTACTAGTAGGTTCGTTCCCACAAAGTTCGTTATTTAGGCGTGGGATGAAGTTGTTGAATGAGTTGAATTGTCGACTCGGATAACTAAGTACAACCTTTCTGATGCCATCTCTGCCGTTCTGGCATCTGGATCAAACCAGTAGGTAACAGGGAATACTTCTTATTCGATCCTCCTTCGCGAACGGGCGCACCAAAACTGGATCCATACGGTATCAAAATTGGGCTGCAGGTGCAAGTTGAAAGTTGGAAGGCCAAACAGGAGACGTTGTAGGACCTGTGGTATCCTCCGCATAGTCTGGTCACCAGACTATCCTCCGCAAGCCGAGTCACGAGGCGGCATAGGATGTAGCTATAGTCTCTGCGAGAGCGAAGCGTGACGGCACGCTTCTTTCTCCTTCGCTCGAGCAAGATCGTCAGTGTTGCCATTCAAGTTTTTTCGTCCGCCCGCCTCTCCCTCTCATTTCCGGCAGCTAAAACATGGTTCTTTCGACCTCGTTTCATTTCGTCTGCTCGACGTTTCACGTCCGTTTCCCTCTGGTTATCACGGTCAAGCTCATGCGTCGCCGAGCCCTCCACAAGTCGGGCCAGCCTCGGGCCAGAACCCCTGCGGGTTTTCGCCCACCCTCACATCAACTACACACGGTCTACCTCAAGTGTTTTCCCCCACTCTAGCTACACTTCACGTGTATCTATTAACTCATATCCCACACTTTCTTCTGTCCAACGAGCGATGCGTATTCACGCAGCGCGTGGTCAGGCTGTTGCTCTTCACTACTCGGTCTAGTGATCGGTCCTGTCATTGGTGCTCGGTACATCCTATTGATCATGCTCACATCGACGGTTTGATGACATTTCCTCAGCTTATGCATGCACCACTGCTATCGGAGAGAAAAGCAAAGAGGATAACGAAATTGATGGACGAGGAAAAGACATTCTACTAACGGTAAGGTACGGACGATTTTCGACAAGAACACAGATCGTTCGTGAGTATGACTCAGATTCTCGAACCACACCAACTTGATTACTGTCAGGTGGATTGCCATGATTGATCATGTCCAGGACTTGGTCCGACCGTTTGCGTTTTTCGTCCAGGAAACCGATCATCCAGCTCCTATGGCATACCTATATATGTGGGACGACGTACCGTAAGTGATCAAGCGTGCTTTTGTCTGGTAACATTTGATAATGATACATCTTAGTATTTTTGACAACGATTCCATCTATCTTTGGGGGAGTTTATGGGCAACCCGTTGGGATCGCCGGGTTACACTATATTGCTCTCGGCATCAGACTGACGGGAGCTTCGCAAGCAAAGCCCAGGCAGGCTTCCTTTGAGAAACTTGCTTCAAGATAATCACCGCACAAGTCAAAGACGCGTCGCGTGATCTTCGAATCGAGGGATTTTGTATAATGTGGCCGCACTGCGGACCCCCGTGCCGCAAGACTCTAAACACTGTATCTGTCCCCTTTCCCCTCACCCTCCTCACTCACATCCTTTCCCCTTTCTCGCACATTCTCCAACTCGCGTTTCAGGCTGAAAAATAGAGCATGAGTCTCCAATCCACCCTAGAAAGATATCGTTTCGTGACTCACATAGCTTCGTCATCGAGTACGGTCGTGTCCCGCACACGCATGTAGATCATTGGGAACATGCACACGAGACCGGCTGCGACGAGACACCATGTGGAAAGGAATATATTCATGTACCTAGAAGAAGAAAAAGTATGGGTTCAGACGAGAAACAAGCAGAGAAATTGAGTACTGACGGTAACCCAACAGCATCCATGCGCCACACACCCGCCGCCCCTGCAGATTGAATCGAGTGGTCTGACAGATTCACATTCACATTCAAGTCAGTCAGTCAGCAGGCGAGAGCGGGGCACGCAAGTTCTCCGCCAAAAACAAAAAAGAACGTTTACTTACAGAATCCAGCATAAATCGCGAGTTTGTTTGTATCGTTCGACATTGCACCGATCAGCCAAAACGCCGTCGTCTGCCACATTGCGTCAAGGAGGCCATAGAAGATCATGAGCCAGACGCGTGCTGGGTATGCTCGGTCGTAAATGTCCATCTTCTGCGCATCTGCGGGGATGGACTCGCGGGTGTATGCTCTTCGAGTGTATGAGATGCGGATGACAAAAGGATTGTGTTCACCGCGCAAAAAGCGACGATGGGGAACTCACTTTTGATACTGGTACGCCCAAATGTGCACGATGAAGACCATGGCAAGTAGAACGGTCCAGCCAGCGAAGGCGCGGGTACGTCTGCGCAAGCGGGGACTATCCAGGATAAAACCAATCATCCACGAACCAGCGATCTGGGAGAGCCAATACATCAGATTGTTGAGTGACCTGGCACGGATATTGAACAACGCCGAGTTGTAATCGTTGAATTCTGTCGTTGTTCCGCGAAGTCAATCCATGCATGCCGGGTAGTGAACGTGAGACTCAGTCAAAGGGAAGGGTGCGGCGAACACGAACTCACGCCAGGTATAGAAGTAGTTGCTCGCAAAGAACATGGGGAAGAGAAGGAGAATCATAGGGTCGGATATGATGGCAACCCAGAGGTTGTAGAACTCAGACTTCCAGGAAGGCGATCGTGGCGTGACGACTTTGGTTCCGTCAGTTCGGATCATCTTGTTCGGGTCAACCATGAGGAGGGGAATGGCCACTCCGATGAGCGTCAGGATGAGAAACCCGATCTAGGACGGATTAGATCAGCTCCACTAGAAGTAGGCAGAGGCTTACATATGTCCCATTTCCGACTAAAGAAAGTCGAGAAGTGAGAAGACTATCGGAACTCCGGACTATGTGACTTACCACTGTTGGTCTGGTATCACAAGTCAATAAGCTGACTCGGAGATCAATCTGGAGTAACCTACCGTCGAGCGAAAATTCTGTCCAAATGACACTGATGCGCCAACCACGGCACCGAGGTTGAATATTGCCCAGAAGATACTGATGAAGATCCCCTTCTGGGCTTCTGTCGCATAGCTTAACATCAGAGAACCCTGTGCTGTCCAAAGGAACGCCGCCGTGACACCAAGGAGAGCACCTGCTGCTTCGACGAAGCTGCCAGCATTCGGATGGATGTCGATTGCCCTATCAAACCAACATGAGCACCACACTTTCCGACTGGTGTTCAAGTGGGAGAGACATACAAATACGAGCCTACATAGAGGGCATAACCGAATGTACCCAAAAAGAGGGTCCATTTCGCGCCGATCTTGTTGTTGACCGTGCTTGGAAATCGTTGAGTGTCTCGCAGGTGCAAAGCGGGGGTGACAGTTACCCAGAAAAGAACGCGAAGAACGCATATGTCGCATACAGCGCACACGTTGAGTTTGCGGACGTCGTTGCATTCACTTGACCGCCACCCCCAAGGCCGGTCAAGGCATTGAACATCCCGGGACATAAGAAGCAGACGAAAGCAAGGATGATGACCTGAGTGATGGGGTGGTAATATACACCCTTCAGTCCCTTCGGTCGCTCAAAGCGCTCCTTGGGGGATGAATCTGCGGTGGGAGACGGGCTTGTGTCCTTTGCCAGCGAGATCCCGTGCATTGTGGATGAGGGGATTGTGTATGTGCACTTGGATACGAAACCCAGTACTTATCATTCGATAAGGACGTGATGTCATGGGACTAAGTTGATACGTTAGCATACCGCAGAGGCAAAAGCGGAACGAACCCTCGAGAGTTGGTAATCATAGTTCTAGAATAGGTCCCTGTGACAGTCCGGGGAAGATACAATACTAGTGATTCCCACCTTATAGTTGGACACGTACATCTTAACGAAGCTCAAGTGACCTTTGATGCCATTTTCGGAAAGAAGGACGACGCAAACGATAAGGAAGCCTTCGCCAATTATCATCATGTGAACTATGAGTTCGAGCCTTGAGCAGGTGCGAGATCATGGGGTGCTTGTAAGCAAAGAGATATGCGTGCTGCCACGGAGCTGCGGCCGTCCACAATTCAAAAACGAGTGCTGCTCAGCATCGTGTTGACACGAATCTGAGTCGTGAACGGGTCTGAAGTATCAGAACGAGAGAGGATGGGCTGGTAAAGACAGAGATGAACCTAGCATGCTACCTGTGCTTGGTTCGGTGATATTCTACAAAGATTGAGTGATTGCATCGAGCTCTAATACCTAGCGTCAAGAATTGTCCACTCAGTGACTCGCTTCTGCATCAATCAAGTCCCGTGGTCTCTTATTCTTGAACCAGACATTCTAGGAGACTGACACCTGAAGGCGAACCGTCAATTTCCCAGACCTACCGTAAAGCGTTGCAGCTGTTCATGATGCCATATGTCTCGGGTCTTCTGCAAGTTTGATCGTCGCTCGTGACTCGGAGTTCTGCAAGTCTGGACAAGTCCGGGAAATACTTCATCGACGGAGTCAAACGAGCGAGTGAGTGGGATGACGATACATTTGGTCCGATCGTGGCATTAGTTTCACACGCGTTCAACTTCCTGGCAAGTCGAAGAGAGAGTCGATGGGCCTAAGTATTTCATGTTCTCGAAGAGAGAACGGAGTCGTGAGGTTGCGGCGGCAGTGAAATGATCATTTCAACCGCCGGGCACTCAACTACTCTGAATACGTCAACTTAGTGCTCACCATGTCTGTGACACTGAATCCCGCTTTCGAATCGCTCTCGTCTTGGCCAAAACCGACGTAAATTTCTTCTCTACGAAATACGATCAGGCATCAATCCAGGGTCTCTTCCTGATATTCCAGCCTCGGGACCCTCGGGAAGCCCCTGACTCATAAACACCCCGCCAAGCAACAGCCTCTGCGTATGAAACTGTTTCGCACCGTTCACAGATCGATCGATCACCTTTCGACTATCTTCTCGAACAAGAGGGGGGAGGTAAAGTTGCGCAAAGTCTTTGCTCAAGTGATTGCGACTGCGGAGCATCCCGCCGCCCTTGAGTATGTACATAATCGACGAAGATGCTTGGATCAGAGGATTCTAGGAAGCGCTCTCGTTATATCACGCAGTCTCTGAAGAAATGTAGGTCTTTTCAATTAGAATGAATTATAATTCTAAAGGAGGCACGTTTTACTACCCCCCAAGGCTGGACGGTGAGGTGAGCAGCACTGCATCAACGTGCCAGTTTGATACAGAGTATATGCTGCACACCACCCACGACTTTTCAAATTCTTCACACCACGATGATTAGGCGTCGGCCTTCTCGAAAGCTTCGACATTCTGAGAAGTCTCCTGGTCTTTGAATGCAGTTTGCAATCTAAACGAGGAACGAGACAGGAATGCGTTAGCGTCATCCGCGCACAAAGCAAGACAGGAAGGCGTCTACTCACATCGTTTCGTCCTCGATCGAAGTCGTGTCCCTGACGCGAAGATAGATCATCGGGAGCGCGAACACGAGGCCAGCTCCAACGAGCGCCCACGTCGAGATGAAGATGTTCATGTATCTATAGTATCGACCACAACCATCAATATCAGCCCAACGACAGACACGAGAAAGACTAACGGTAGCCCGATGGCGTCCATACGCCATACGCTAGCTGCACCAGCAGCTTGGAGAGAGTGGACTATAAAACTCGGTTAATCGACCGTCGAAGAAACGGCTGAAATGATCCGGGACACTCACAGAACCCAGCATAGATAGCGATCTTGCCATTATCGTTCGACATGGCACCAATCAGCCAGAACACGACCGTCTGCCACATTGAGTCGAGCATGCCGTAGAAGATCATGAGCCAGATATGTGCCGCAAAGGTGGAGTCGTAGATGTCCATCTTTTGTGCATTGGCCGGGATCGATTGACGTGTGTAATCCCTAGAGATGACAAATTGCGCGGTTAGAAAACGAGAGTGATTCGTTGAGACATGCTGGAACCATCGCTCGTGGTTTGGAGAGACACTTACTTCTGGTACTCGTAGGCCCAGATGTGTACGACAAAGACAATGACGAGGAGAATACCCCAGCCCACGAAAGCACGGGTGCGTCGACGTAAGCGGGGTGTGTCCAAGACGAGACCGATCCCCCCAGAGCCAACAATCTGAGCGAGCCAATACATGAAGTTGTTCAGCGATCGCGCACGGATATTAAAGAGGGCCGAGTTGTAGTCGTTGAATTCTGTCGAGTTTTCGAGCGTCAATCCAGACCCGCACATCAGCACATGAGGAGTGGAATTGTTAGATCCAAGGACTTACGCCATGTGTAGAAGTAGTTGCTGGCATAGAACATGGGGAAGAGCAAAAGGATAAGAGGGTCGGAGACAATGGCAACCCAGAGGTTATAGAATTCCGTCTTCCACGAAGGTGAGCGGGGCGTGAGGACTTTGGTTCCGTCGGTACGGATCATTTTGTGCGGGTCAGCCATAAGGAAGGGAATGATCACTCCAATGAGTGTCAGGACGAGGAAGCCGACCTAGAATCGATCAGACCAGCTGAATTGAAAATGGAAAGAAGCGTACATATGTCCCGTTTCCGACTATACGGGTTTTGAAACGTGAGCAGAACTCCCGAGGTTCAAACCGTGAGACTTACCACTGTTAGACTTGTGACCGCAAGTCAATAAGCTCACTCTGATGGAAATAAACGATATGGGTTAACTCACCGTCGAGTGGAAATTCTGTCCAAACGACACAGCAGAGCCCACGACTGCTCCAAGGTTAAAGATGGCCCAGAAGATGCCGATAAACATTCCCTTCTGGCCCTCGGTTGCATAACTGAGCATGATCGACCCTTGTGCTGTCCACAAAAACGCGGCGGTGGCTCCGAGGACCGTACCTGCGCCGATGACGAAACCGCCAGCATGAGGATGGACGTTGATTGTCCTGAAAGATGATCAATACCTCTGCAACGACCTGTTAGCAAGTGAAACGTACAGGAATGAGCCCACATAAAGGGCGTAACCCGTCGTGCCAAGTAACAGGGTCCATTTTGGGCCGATCTTGTTGTGAATTGTGCTTTACCAAACGATCAACTTTCTGCAATTTCCAAGCATAGATGACAGTTACCCAGCAAAGAACGAGAAGAATGCGAGCATAGCATAAAGCGCCGCAGCCGAGTTTGCGGATGTAGTTGCATCGACTTGACCTCCGCCTCCGAGACCGGTCAAGGCGTTGAACATGCCAGGACACATGAAGCATGTGAAGCCAAGCATGATGACCTGAGTTACGGGGTGGTAATAGATACCCCGCAGTCCCTTCGGTCGCTCAAAGTGCTCCTCACTATCCTGAGAGAAGCTCGCATCCTTCTGGAGAGACGTTCCGCTCATGGTGATACTGATCGAGTGGCCGTGGGACGCCGACGGCCCTTGTACTTATATACATCCATCGACACTCGTCAATTGACTAGGCGGCAGGCGCACGTCACATTTGTCAACCAAATTTAGTACAAGGCAGCCGCCTCGGAGTGACATATTGATGGGCACCAAGAATAACGCGCGGATATGACGGGGTCGTTGGTGGGGGAAGTAATAGATCGTTGGACCCTTCAGTACTTCAGTATTGTTGCTGGAGTATAGTCAGCGTAAAGCGTCAATGGAACAAGAGGACATTGGCTCAAAGTCGAGCGGCATAACATTTTGTCGTGGTGGTGAACTAACAGAGGATGTACCTTGAGAAGAGGCACCGAGGTCGCTGGGTGGTAGAGTTCGTTTAATCGTTAGGACCACTTGTAGTGACAGCTGAGTTTCAAGATGTCGGTAGAAACAGTTCTGGCGGCAGGTGCGCCCTCCATCGCAGACAGCCATGGACATCGTTCAGAGTGGAATACCGATGGACCAGTCTCGTGTATGAGACTAGGTGGAAGATTGTTGAAACAACCGCACTCTGTAGGACATTTAAAAATCATAGTTGGGGCTTCCCAACATGATCGCGTTAAATCAGGCGGTTTATTTAACGCTACCGCGTCCTGCTGAGCTCAGCATGAAAGGTCGGGCCGACCTCCAATCATGTTCGTCATATTACCGAATCGATAAAATTTTCACTTGATGTGCAGTTGAAATGGAACGAGCAGGGGATGGGAGGACCTCCGTGAATGCCCATAGTGAGAAAGGAACGACTGTCTTCCTTCGATCTTTGGTGTGCCTAGGGGAGACTAGTGAATGCCTAGGGAACCCAGATTAGCCACCCCGGTTGCCGTGTCCGGACGCAACCCCCAGAAGGGGCCAAAATTTGTCCAGACTGTGATCCGGGTCCAGGTGGTACAGGGGTCGTTTTTTTTCCGGTCAGGTCGCGTTCTGGGTCGAAATAACAGCTTTATACTTTGGGTCACGACCGTGTCGGGGAACGCCTTCCGATTGTGTGCAATATTCTTGCCATCCCTGCTCGATGGTACTGTGCTATGTGGTTTAGTGTGGACAGAAGCTACAATGCTACTAGTACAATCCCCCCTTTCCCAACTGGCTGCATCGTGAACTCTCCGATCCAACGAGCACGGACAACCGATCTCCGAGTCCGCCGGTCAATGCCCTGAAACCACATGACGGATGAGGGTGTGCGAGATAAAGCAGAGCCGTCAACGAATGTGAGTCGCATCCCCCAGTACCCATTCCCCACACTCTTAAACGAACTCAGTATTCTCTCCGTAGTCATAAACGCTACGGTTCCTCACAATGTCCAATGAGTTGGAATTGTACTGAGACCGTGCAGTTCGTACTCTCCTGCACAGATGAGACTCCGGGGTAGTGACAGATGTCTCGGTCTCAGCACAGTGACCAAATAGACCAATGTGTTGAGACCGAAACGTTTGGCATGATCTCCAGAAAATCTCCAGTTAGCTTTAAAAGGCTGGTAAGAGGGTTCAGGGTTTAGATTTGCTGAAGGTCTAGTGAAACGTACCAAGGCATTTTTTTTGTTTTTGATCAAAGCTAATACTTCGGTTTCGCGACTCGCAATTCTGACAATTCTAATGAACCAGACTCGGGGACACAGAAGTGATCACAGGATTCGTCAAGCCAGCAATTTCCCGCCATATGATGTCGCTGCTGGTAAGGCCGCGGGACTCGAAGTCCTCAAAGTGTTTCAGTATTTCCCGTAGCATTTACGAGATTCGGGTGGGTAGTTTGAATGGCGCAGTGATAGGAAGCAACTCGTTTGACCTATGGCTTGCAGTAAAATCTTATTTTTGAAATCCACAAAACAGCAATCAATATAATATCGGTACAGAGAAAGGATGACATAGGGTAGAGACGTCCAGTGACCGAGAACACATGGGTCACGGTGATCCTAGAATCATAGGTGCATCACTTGAAAAAAAACGACATATCAGTACACCCCCGAGGACAAAGGGGAATAAACAAACCATTCCAAGGGAACTCAAGTGTAGCCTGGACGGAAGACGACTGGGGTTGCGAAAGATCCTGTAGCTACCGTTCTCACCGGCACAGCAAAACAGAAGTCGGGCACCGGTGGAACTCCCTCACGGACAAGACGCAAATAGGAACCTTCAGGAACACAGAACTGGTCCGCTCCGGAAGGAATATTCGTTGACGGTGCTCCGAATGATTGTGCCCATGAAACCAGAGGACCAGCCATGGGCATCATTCCAGGACTCTGCATAGGATGAATGCTCCAACCTCGGGGGGCGACAGCCTTCTGACTGTCAAGGTCGAAAAAATCTATCAGGTATTGTCCAAAGCTCTCCATGCCACCATCCCATATGCGGATGGCAATCCTTGTGTCAGGTACCACAAAAACCTGAAAATTGCTGTCCTTTGGTTTGCACTGGATAGATAATATTACACCCAAGTCACAAATGACCGGAAGCCAATAGAAAGACATACCCCAATCATTGGAAGTGTCCCGCCACATTCGCGCATCATTTCGTTGGCGCGGTGATCGTGAGCCATGATTGCCTGGGGAATATCTTTTTTAGCAACACCCTGTTGACGGAACCGTTCGGCGAGCTCTTCATCGGTGGTCGGATGGAAACCGGAAACAGGACCGTCCAGGGACATCAAAAACGTTTCGTAGTCGTTCCTATATTGACGTCTGGGTCTTGCGTCGGGTCCTGCAGAGAGGGAGCTCTCGCCATCGGATGTGGCGAAAGTGGTTGGATATTGGCTTGGATGGAGTGGAACATGATTGGGCGGGGGTGCCCACTGCGTGATTATCAATGACAACAGCAGGACGACTGATCCGCAGGCCACTTACCTGGCGTCGAGACATCAGGATGGTTTGATGGAAGTTACAATGTGTTAAGGTAAAGAGCTTCCAAAGCACGCCACGCGTTACAACGACAACGGAGGAGTGTGTCAAGTGAAATGAATGTCACAGCGATGAAGCTGAGGGAACGTGCACACTGTGTCGCATAACGCTATTACGTGTCAGGACTCACACATCTTGCAGAAGACATTCTCCTATCTCTCACCGCCGGACATAATGCGTCTTCGACAGGTAAGCGTGGTTAAGAGCATTGATGTGTTGAGTACCGTTGACACCTCCGGACCGACTCGATGATCCAGGTCAGATCTCTAAGATAGTGACATGCTGGCAGCCTGTGGTTTGGATCCATGCATACAAAAGTGCAGCACTTCCCCGATCTAGGACCGTACTTACGTGCCGGTGACAAAGGGGATCGAAGCTCCCCAAGCGTACTTTCAGTAAGTCCAATCTGCAAAGTTGGAGCCTTGGTCTGCTCGCAACTTTCATCTCCATGCTGTTCATACATCCCCCATATATGATGCGTGACCAGGGGGGTGAATTAGCAATGCGGTTGCATCCATACGGACAGTACCCTCCCAATCAAGATCTTAGGGCTAACATACAGTCAAACCGCCGGGCAAACTGTCTGCTTTCGACAGGTATTCTGACGATTGTAAATGCACCCCGCTGCTAGGGGGCGGGCTGAACACCACCATGACATTCGTGTGTTAGCTTTGTTGTCGTGGGGCACGCTGGGTCGGCGGGCCACCGAACTCTAGGCAATGACCTCCAAGGCAAAGCCGACGCTTTCGATCGTTCCGTGGAACTTTATAGTGACGATGATCAAGCGGCCCATCAAACCTGAGGTACGCCTGGGTCCCAAGTTAGTCATCCCTCCAGCATTCTACTCCTAATAAGGTTGGAAAGCATCGAATTCGAATGGGCGAATGCTATCGAAGACCTCACCCAAAGGTTTCAAGGTAGGCCACTGGGCACCCGTTTGTTTTGAAAAACAGGTTAGTGGTTATGAGTGGCGATACCACGGGAAAATCCCAAACGCCGCTCTGGTTGGTACGGATCCATAAATCCCGAAATGTCGCGAAGAAAATGTCTGGCGCTGATCTACATCCTTAAGCGCTAAATCAGCGCTGATTTAGCAGATATAAATGGGAAAGTTCCGTACGAGGGTGTTCTGGTCCAATCAGAGTCCTCGTTCAGTGCTCGCGTAGGCCTCCGAAAGTCGTCAGGCGATAACGTTACAAGACTGCTTTGCTGATTGGGAAGACTGAAAACCAATAGCTAGCAACTTTCCCTGAATTCACCGCGTATACGATTGATAGTATGTGTGGATTGGTTGGGAATCTTCAGCGTTGCAAAAAGCTGAGTTAAACGAAGGGCGGTATTCGCCAACCTATGAACTCGGAAAAAATGCTGAGTTGGACGGTGAAATGACCAACCTGTAGCTTTTCGATCTGCTGCATGACATGGTTGACGTTGATCGACAAGTAAATGAGACCGATATGAGTTGCTTACTAATCGCTCTATCTGAAAATTCAATCACTCCTCCCAGTCTCCATCTTTGGACCTTCTCCTCCTCCTCCCCTCTGCCATGTCCACGATGTCGACACCGGTGGTATTCACCACCAACTCTTCATACGTCATTCCCTCCCAAAAATTTATGATCCCACTCGACTGGAAACGTTACCAACTCTCCCAACTCATCAACAAGGCACTCTCGCTTGTCAAACCCATTCCCTTCGATTTTTTAGTACATGGGGAGATATTACGAACCAGTGTTGGGGAGTGGAGAGACGGGAAGGGGATCGGTGAGGTGCGTATCGCGCGTGCACGGCGCGTATTTGCATGACGATGGTGGAACTGACCTGAGAGGTAGGAAGATACGCTCGAGATAGAGTATTTCGAGTCGCTTTTACCACCACAGCGGATGTCGACGCTCCCGCATGAAGATTGGGTATCCTCCATCTCGTGTCGGATACCTCAGTACGTCCCCCCTTTATCTCTCCTCCTTTTCACGCTGAACACGGTGCGTATAGACACTTTCTGACGGCCTCATATGACGGACACGTTCGGCTATTCGATTACTCACAACGCGCAGTGCACGATGTACGAGTACATCAGGCACCGATCACCTCCATCTGCGTCGTCCCTTCACCCTCCCCCGTGAACTCTGGGGCAGAGACAATTACCGTCGCGAGCGCTTCACACGACCTAAGTGCATCCCTCACGCGCATATCCCTCTCTCCCGACTCTGAGTCTGACATCCCCCCACACCACACCTACGCCTCTCTCCACCTCCACACAGCCCCCCTCTCATCTATCGCCTCCGATACCACCGGTTCTTCCCTCCTAACGGCCTCATGGGACCACCTTGTCGCTTTCTGGGATACCACCGTCCCCGCAGAAGACGAAGTCGCTCCCATCACTTCCACCGACCGCAAAAAACGCAAAAAACTTGCAGATGGAGACAACCCACGAAGGAAAGCACCCATTGCGGTTCTCAAATCCCACACAGCACGTGTGTCGAAAGCCATATTCGCACACGGATCGAATTCAAGGGCGTATAGCTGTGGTTTCGATTCGACGGTGCGAACGTGGGACGTCGAGTCCGGCGTGTGTCTCGATACGATCGTGAGCGACATTGTTTTTGTTCGCTTCTTCTCTCTGAAATTGAACTGGCGCGACAGACTGTCCCTGAACGACCGATGCTCGACTTGGCCTTGATCGATACGTCCATTCTGCTGACAACCTCGACAGATCGATCGGTATCCATATTTGACCTACGAGGACCGTCGCTCTCGAGTACGGCAGGGACACTCGTGCACCCCGCAACACCTTCATGTCTCGTCTGCCCCTCTCCTTCCTCCACTTCCACTTCTCCTCCCTCGGGGGCTCAGCAGGTCCTTACAGGCGCATACGACGGTATCGCTCGTCTTTGGGATCTGCGGAGTACGAAGAGTCCAATTGCCAACGTTCGTGCGTGGGATGCCCCTGCCAACGCTGGTGCGAATGCAAAAAAGATACTCGCCGTAGATTGGGTAGGCGAGGTCGTCGGTATCGGCGGGGAGGGTGGCGTTGAGGTGTGGCGTATCGGACAGGGGGAGAGGGTGTTCAACAAGTGACGCAAAAGATATGAATCATCTATGGATGATGGAAGCAGTTTGGCGGGCGGGCGCATTGCCGACAAAGCTAACACATGAATGTCATGATGGCGTTCAGTCCGATCCCTAGCAGCGGGTGCATGTACAATCGTCAGAATACCTATCGAAAGCCGAAATGCAACCACAATTGGCCCTGTACCTTGACTGTATGTTAGCTCTGAGATCTTGATTGGGAGGGTACTGTCCGTATGGATGCAACCGCATTGCTAATTCACCCCCCTGGTCACGCATCACATAGGCTTGGCTGCTAGAGGGGAATGGGGGATGTGTGAACAGCATGCATATGAAAGTTTCGAGCAGACCAAGGCTCCAACGTCTTTGTAGGTTTGACTAAAAGGTGGCACGCTCGATCGAGGAGCTTCAATCCCCTTTGTCACCGGCACGTAAGTATGGTCCTAGGTCGGGGAAGTGCTGTGCTTTTGTATGCATGGATCCAAACCGCCAGCTAGTATATCACTGAGTACACTCTTAGAGACCTGGATCATCGAGTCGGCCCGGAGGTGTCAGCGGTACTCAACACATCAATGATCTCAACCACTGCGCTTACCTGTTGCAGGCGCATAATGTCCGGCGGAAAGAGAGGGGATACGATGCGAAGGATACTAATGTCTTCTGCGAGATGTGTGAGTCCTGACATCCCCAGGGAAGTGCCGCACAGTGCCAAGCCCAGTGGAAAAGCTCGTTCCGTAACAGCCTCGTAAGTTATGCGACACAGTGTGCACGTTTCCTCAAATTTGGCAGCTTCCTGACTCCTCCATTCAAGTCATTGTCGTTAGTCAAGTGGTAGTACTAATAACGCGTAACGTGTTTTGGGAGCGATTCATCTTCAACACGTACTAACTTTCATCAACCATCCTGAGGTGACGCCAGGTAAGTGGCCTGCGTATCAGTCGTCCTGCTGTTGTAATTGATAATCACGCAGTGGGCACCCCCGCCCAATGTTTCATCCAAGCCAACATCCAACCACTTTCGCCACATCCGATGGCGAGAGCTCCGTCTCTGCAGGACCCGACGCAAGGCTCAGACGTCAATATAGGAACGACTTCGAAACGTTTGTGATGTCCGTTGACGGTCCTGTTGCCAATTTCCATCCGACCACCGATGAAGAGCTCGTCGAACGGTTCAGTCAACAGGGTGTTGCTACAAAAAAAATTCCCCAGGCAATCAGGGATTACGATAACCGCATCAATGACAGGATGCGCCAATGGGTTAGGGAAACTCCGAATGATTGGGGTATGTCTTTAGGCTATTGCCTCCCGGTCGTGTGTGAGCGTAATATTATCTATCCAGTGGAAACCAAAGGACAACAATTTTCAGGTTTTTGTGGTACCCGACACAAGGATTGCCATCCGCATCTGGGATGGTGGCATGGAGAGCTTTGGACAATACCTGATAGATTTTTTCGACCTCGACAGTCAGAAGGCTGTCAGCGCTCCCCACGGTTGGAGCATTCATCCTATGCAGAATCCTGGAATGATGCCCATGGCTGGTCCCCTGGTTTCATGGGCACAATCATTCGGAGCGCGGTCAGCGAATATTCCTTCCGGAGCCTTCTGTGTCCCCGAGTCTGGTTCACTAGAATTGTTAGAATTGCGAGTCGCGAGACCGAAGTATTAGCTCTCATCAAAACCAAAAAAAAATGCCCTGGTACGTTTCACTAGACCTTGAGCAAATCCAAACTCTGAGCCCTCTTACCAGCCTTTTAAAGCTAACTGGAAGCTTTCTGGAGATCATGCCAAACGTGTCGGTCTCAACACAGTGGTCTATTTGGTCACTGTGCTGAGACCGAGACATCTGTCACTACGCCGGAGTCGCATCTGTGCAGAAGAGTACGAACTGGACGGTCTCAGCACAATCCCAACTCATTTGACATTGTGAGGAACCGTACCGTTTGTGACTACGGAGAAAATACTGAGTTCGTTCAAGAGTGGGGGGATGCGACTCACATTCGTTGACGGTTCTACTTTATCTCGCACACCATCATCCGCTATGTGGTTTCGAAAGGGCAAGGACGATCCGGCGGAGGTCTGTTGTCCGTGCTCGTTGGATCGGAGAGTTCACGATGCAGCTGGCAGTTGGGAAAGGGATGATTGTACCATTGTGACTTCTGTCCTCCCTAAGTCACATAGCACATTACCATCGAGCAGAGATGGCAAGAATATTGCGCAAAATCCGAAGGCGTTCCTTGACGCGGTCTTGACCCAGAAGATCAGCATAAGAAACAGATTCGCGACAATCGAAGAGGGAAAATCGAAGTTACCTATTCTCGTCGATCCACTCAGGCTGCTGCCATACCGGTGAATCAGATCTTGAAGCCTGTCCAGATGCAGAGATCCGTTCCAGTTCGAGCTGATAGTGAAGTGCAGAGTTTTGCCATTGGAAAGAACGGACTTCGTCGGATTCGCTGAACTTACCCTTGCTCTGGAAGTACCAATCAGTAGGCGTATGCTTGATCGACAGTCGAGGAGATCGAGGAATTTGCGCCACGAGGCTTGACCGGCGTGTCTCTTCGTGTCCCGGACCTCCCCAGTCGACTTCCTTCAACGTAAACCGGTAACCTCGGGTTCGCCTTGGGGAAGTATCTTCCAAAAAACCTCCAAAATTCTGACGGAACCAAGTTAGCCTATTTCCCTATTTTACACAATGAAGTCGGCAGGGAACGTGAATCAGTATGCGACCAGACGTAGTACTACGCCACACAGTGCCACCATGAATAGTTTCCGAGAATTGGATACCACGCAGTGGCTAGTATTGGACAGTACCTTCGAGTGGACGAAGAGATCCACGGTAATGGGATGTGAGCGAACACCGTGACTGTACCACAAGGCTGGCACGTCATCATGCATCATACCTCCACCTCTGTCGATCGATTTTATGGTTCGCCTAAAGTCAAGGACGAATCGAAGTTCGGCATCAAGAGTCCCCAATGCATACATGACGCGTTTATTGATCCCGACAACTTCCATCTCTACCCACTACAAGTTGCTTCTAGTAAAGTACAGTTGTAGGACGTAGTAACAGCTTGTAATTCGCGTAGTGAAACCCCGAAGAGTTGGAAAGGAGAGCTGGCAAGTGGGCGACGGTGAATTGGAGAATGCGGCATCCCTCTCAGCACAGTGGTCTATAAGATCGAATGATCGTCGGTACAACGAACAAATTGCCCGGTTTTGGACGCCAACTGGCTCATCGGCCCGTTGGGGTGAAGACAACTTCGATATCTTATCATTTTTGTAAACCTCAACGGTACTTCAGCTATACCTGTTGAGCCGATTGCTGGCGGGATTGGCTAGCGTCTCCACGGCTCATTTGAACGTCGTATTCAGTACTTCAGAAGACGAGTCCAGCGGTAGCTCCGAGTCGTCATATTGATGTAACTCGTGCTTTCGTACCCATCAGAATTTAACTACCAATCGAGACCAACGCATGGGGCAGGTCGAATTCAAGTTTGCTTCGGCTGTGCTCATATACTGTATATATATGCTTCCAGTTGTGGGTATCCGTAGAGTACATGGAACGACGAAGGCGCGAAATGCGAGCTCCAAGTTCTAAATTCCAATATCCGTGGTTATCTCGGTGTACCTCCATGCAGCAATGCGACGGGACGATGGCGAGAGCTCGGATATAACGCTGACGTCGACAAAATAAGTTCTAGGAGAACTTGGTGGTGGTTATTGATACAAGATGTCTTGCGTTGTTGCATTTCGGTCCGTCTTCCTCAAGCACAAAGCCCAATATTCCTTCCCCCCCGGAACGCCTGACTTGTTAGAACTCCCGAAGCTCAACTTCCTCTTCTTCCCTCCTCACCTCCTCGATATCCATCCTCGTTCGACTGTCCCCACCCACATTCACGCCTAACCCGGTACCCGTCTCCGTCTTAGTCTTGACCTCCAACGGGCGCGCATACAACACAGAATTCGCACCACCAGCACGGGTAATATCAGAAGCGAATTCGATATCAGAGTACCCGACGCCGATTCGGATGTCTCGATCTCGGTCGCGCTCGATCTCGGTGGACGCGACGGAGGACCCGCTGCTCATCCAGCCTTTTCCCTGGGCTTCGCGGTAGATGATGAGCAGGGGTGCGATGAGCTGTACGAGAGGGTTTGGGAGAGTTGGGGCGTGAGTCGGTCGATAGTGTGCCGAGAGCGACGGGGAGACTCACCTGCGCCTCTCCTAGTACTTGCAAGAAGGTGTATGAAACCTCGCTTCCCACCGCATAAGGCACCAAGAACAATAACGAGAACGACGCGTACAACGCGGCCGATTCGACGAGCATTGCCACAACGGTGGTACACCCGGATGCATGTCCCGGTCCGAGCAGTTGATCCATGTGTCGTCGGTAGAGGAGGAGACGGACGGAGATGAGGAGGGTGACGGAGATGTTGATGGCGAGTGAGACACAGAAGTAGGGGAAGGTCCAGTTGATTGGATTGCCAGCGTAGAAGTAGGGGGAGGATGCGGGGGAGGAGATTTGGAGGAGGAAGAAAATACCGATGACTGGCGAATGAACGTGACAGTGAGTAGGGGAATGAGCGAGAGGGGAAGCGAGGACTGACCGTAGGAAGCGAGTTGCATGAGACCAGTCACGAGAAAAACGAACCACCAAGAGACACCAAAGTCTCTGTATATGATCACACACCGCCATACCTAGGAGTGACCAGACCATCAGCGAGCGAGGACTACCGATGTGAATGCGAACGCACCAAAAGCGAATCAGCTAACCAATTCGCAAGCACATATGACACGTTCCCGATCTCATCCACCCCAATCGAAAACATCTGTTCCTCATACGCACTCGGTCCTCCAGGATAATCTCGATGGTTAATGAACGCCAACTGCGTAAACTGCGAATTCGACGCCAAGAACAGCGTTCCACAGACGAACAAGACGAGAACATAGACAAGGAAACACAGGTTACGTCGATAAGTGGCCGATCTTCGTGATTGTATTCTATACCAGAGAGCTCGAAGACAGAGACATGTGAGGGCTGCGACGACACCATAGCCTGCGCCTGTGATGATAGCACCTGCGAGCCATGCATGTTCGGCGTCGAGTTGGGTTTTGGTGAATCCTATAGGTGCATTAGAGAAGGACATGGAGGGGGTTGCCCGGAGGGTGCCCCGGGCTGAGAGAAGTGGGTCAGGATGCGAGAACGCGGAGGTGATCCGCAAGAAAAAAAAAAGATAGGTCGGGTCCGTTGAGGAACCGGAAGGAGTGAGAAATATAAGAAACGTTGTTGGAAGGTGGAGTCGTTCTCACATTAACCTTCTACCTCCGCACTCTCCCAGTTTCAGTATTGGAAGTTCAAGTAGGTAGCAACCGTCGTCAGTAGTTCCAGCTGATCCTCGTTGATCCTATAGCAGCCTATACTTAGCTGATGTTCGCTTCGCAGTGGGTCCAAGTTCGACTCGTCTAATTATACGAGTCGGATCACGAGTCGGACAGTGGCGCATGTCATTCCCGTGACAAAATCCCTCATGCACACTTGCATGCACACTGTCCGTAAGTACAGATCGCTCCCTACGATAACCCCACAGATGCAAACAGGTGCGAGCATCCGTCACACAGATTCATTCACCGACGGCGATAGTGACACGACCCCTGGCTCCACATTCAAGACCTTAGATGGCTCATGATCAAAGGTCAACCGAGTGCAAGTGGGGGACACCGAGGAATATTATCTCCTACCTGATCGCTGGTTCAGCGACTCGCCATCTTGCCACAGAAAACGTGTTCTTGTGCCACGACGACGTTCTCACCGAATAGATGAAATCTATCTGGGGGAGACATCAGGATTACAAAAACCAATGCCTGACCGCAGCAGCCACTGTTTAAATTTGCGAGAGATGTCGCAAGCCAACGCCCGACGTTCGTACCCCCTGCTATTCCTAATCGACGTTATCAAGGTGCACCAACATCTCTAATTTCTGAACAAATCCCTGGACCCCTCCAGTTCACCCCGACCGTACAGTTTGGATTCGTATGGGACAGTTATATTGCAGACCTCTCGCCTGTGTCATTTTTGGTACAGCATAACAATCTCCTCCTCGAGTTTCGCTCTCGCTCTATGAATTCTGGAACTTGTCATCGAGGATTGAAGAGTCATGCTAACGATCAATGGAGAATCGTCCAAACCATAGCTTTGATATGTCGAATCAAAAGGAGTCACGTTTGTATAAATATGTATGCCAGGTGAGCTCATTCAAGTTTTTGGGTGTTTACACCATACGATCGTGACAAACGGAACCCTATGCTGGGGCCCACCCAAACCATGAAACCGCGCTCCGCTGACCCATATTTAACAAATCTCTTCACGAGGGACGGTGCCAACGCCCGACAACTCGTCATCTGCACCATCGCTCATCGGCATATTGGACGGTGCGGGATGCCCATGGGACTGTGACTGCGCCTGCGATTGTGAGTGCGATTGTGATTGTGATTGCGACTGCGCACGCAGATGTGGAAATCGGGATCCATCGCTATCCATATACAGCCCACTCGACGCAGAACGATAGTCCCTCAAACTGAGCACTAGTCGCGGGAAGATGATGAACGGGATGCTGAACACGTAGAGAGAGGTAAAGGTCTGGTATATCAACTAAAAGCGCCAATCACGACGACGCTCACTCAGCGCTTGTTCGCACGCCAACCCCCTTGAGAAGCTGCTCACCGAAGAACCAATGAAGAACTCGCCCAGTGCTAGTCCCTTGTCGATCAGATTCCTAGACAGGATGAGAATCAACGGCCCACACCACGACTTTCGAACGAGATGATTCGCACAATATGAAGTAGAGCACGTTGTGTTCGAGTAGCAGTTTCATGTATTCGTTGATCTTGGGTTTTCCCAACATCCTCTTCGTCTCAATAGAGTGCAGGGCAAAACGGTAAAGCACCAGGACCATCAGCATTATGTCAAAGACAAGCCCGACGATCCCATTATAGGCGGGGAGCTTAGGTGAACGTCCCGCCTGTGCGGTGCACACAGTTACGTCGAGCAGGCTGGCGTTCGAAACTGACCATCGTATGCGTGAATCATAACCGCGCGACCAGAAGTGGGGATACATACTGAGGTAACCACTGCCGGGTCCCAGCCACAAAAACTCCACGACGATCTTTTCGGCGGTAACCAGCGAAAATAGTGCCGACAAGATGTACTTGGTTCTTTTTGGTCGGTTGAACATAGCCGACACACGGATAATCATAATGGCTGCAGGAAAAAGTGAGACAGAACTCTGGGAATTGCCGCGGTAACAGACCATGTGTTGCTGTGCTCCAGACGAGCGTCAGCCATGTAAATAGTTGACCAGACACGACACCTGATAATACGCGGATGATCAACTCATCAGAATGATAAGAGTATGATGTACATACATCTGACATTGTGTTGAAGAGTCAACAAATCCGATGACCAGAGCCATGAGGCAGTAAGTACTCACGCCTATATGCCATTCAGATATTTAGACAGATGAAAAAGAGGGTACTCACGGATTGCGACATGTACAAAATGCCATTCCCTGACCCTAAGAATATGGTTCATGATCTGGAATCAATGAAATCTGGGGGTGACCTACATAGTCCCAACCCGCTGATATATCCTCGTTAGTGACCGTGAGCTTCAAGATGAGGGTGATTCCGACCTACATCGCGATTATCAGGGCGAGATAGCGCGCCTGTGGAATGGTTGCAACTTAGATCGTGATCGAGTCGTCGCTGCGATATGGACAATACCATTACGAAGAGCGTGGACATCGTGGACCACGGTTTCATCTGGATAGCAATCAGAGAATTCCTCTAGAGGGTGGTGGTGATATATTGATACCGTACCCATATTAGCTCAATCTGACCCCATCAGGGGAGCATTGGGTAACAATCATTGATGTACACACCTCCCGTGAAAACGTAAGGACTTGGTCGATGGTTAGCGCAAGTGCGGTTTACTGGGAACGAATTTACGCACCGTAGTCATAACAAACTACCGTCAGCGTTGCAACTACACGAGAGTGCGAGGTTTGCAACAGGATCTCTCATGCCACAATATGATCAGCACTCACCAAAAACATATTGATCCACTTGCAAGCTCGCGAGGTAGGCAATGGCTTGTGGCCAAGTTAGCGACATAGAGAAGGTCAGGAAGACGGGGAGTTAGCCCCCGTTGAGCAATCCCCAGTTATAGTGACTGAACGCGAACGCCGGTGCTCGCATCCTAACTCGAGTAGATAAGATTCTGAGAGGGGCTATGCGACCTATCCTAGCCACTCCACTCCGGCGAAAATCTTGGAAGCCGAAAGGTCAATTCTAGGAGTGCATGTGTTGATACACATAGGCGTCACAGAATGTGAGTGAGTGCACCGGCGTGGTTTCCGCGCCATATCAGGGCCTTAGATGAGCCGAAGAGACATGAGGTGACCACGAACTTCCTAGCACCTTAGGGTGGGCTGGATTGTATAACGCATAACACTATGCACCCTCCCGGGTGCCCCGGCACAAATGAGCAAACCAGAAGAAACGTTTAAGTGGGATATGAATTACTTACACGCCAATTCGTTGCATATCAACCAGGTTGCCTTGAAGTGCTTACTCCCGTGGGGTTCGGGATTCAACTAACACACGAAAAAACGCAGTTGGGAAGGTACCCTCCACCATCAATCACTCATACCTTGTGACCCAGAGCATATTGCAAATGTCACCCCTGTTGTGATCTAACCCCACCTCTTGATGTCCTCGTGTCTCATTGTATTGCATCCGACTAACGCTAGAACGCCGTCTAACGCGACAGCGTCCCGCTCAGCCATCCCATTCGAGACTCGGGTTTCCAACGGTGGATCGATCGTATCCTATTGCATCAGTCTAATAATTTGGAGATGGAACGCACTCGGGAACCCAACATGAGCTCTACAGGATGAACTAATAGCCACGGCAGAATAAGCGCTCGGATTGACCCCATGAACGTTTCAGTCACGTCTGCTCGTTTCAGCACAACTGTAACTCAGTACATTTAGTAATCAGCGCCCGGAGAACATACAATCCAGTGTTGGTGGGTACTTATGCTCTCAGCGTTTCGGAAGGTTAATGATCTACAAATGGCGGAAGCGAGAGACCGTTCGGGAATCGCCGGCGGTTTCTTTCAACAGAAAGTCAATTAGACTCTTATTGTCACGACCTACAGTTGAGCTCGTTGTCGCCGACGTTGACGTGGCTCTTGGTCTCATCTTCTGTCCCCCTGGCACACAGAGAAGGCTGAGGTCGTGACTCTGAGCCAGCTAAGGAGGCTATCAAGGTAAGCTTCTCTCGTGGATCCACACGAAGACCTTGAAGTTAGCTCGTCAAGTTCTAATCCCTGTAGCACACCTTCACCTGGTGGTGGTCGGATTGGGTACTCTGTCCTAATTCTGGTCTCCAAAATACCCTTCGCTATCCATTGGATTTTCGATGTTTCCGTCGATAGTCACGCGCCGGACCGTCCACTTGCCTTCCCACATGAGTCAGTCCGATGTCGCGCCACGAGGCGTCGAGCGCTAAGTAGCGCCCACAGCTTGCAGATAAAGGAGAATCTTTACAGCAATGCACCTTTCTTCTGGTCGCAATCATCGCCATGACTTCAACGCGCCCAGGTATTGTACACCAACCACCCGGACAAGGGACGTTAGAGTATCTCCCACTTGAAGAAGTGAGAGTGAAGGCGTGGATAGTGGATGGTGGGTCATTCTGGAACTCGTCTTCCATTTCTTATCTCGTTGGTTTATCTTTTCATTTCACGGATGTTTGTTGTCCTACGATGCAGTATCTTCCCGCATCGTCCTCTCTCAAACATTTTCCAATCCCTCCGAAAGACCCACGGCAAGGGCGAAATATGTGTTTCCACTCCCAGCCAATGCCGCCGCATGTGGGTTTGAGCTCGAACTCGAGGATGGATCCATCATCATTGGAGAGGTGAAGGAAAAGGTAGAGGCTGCCAATGCTTTCGCTCGTGCGATGGAGGAAGGACGGACAGCGGGACTTGTTGAACGGGTTACGGATGATAGTGAGCGCTGCCTTGTTATATCAGCACCACTTGAGCTCAACCCCTCACCGCACAGTTTTCAGGATATCTGTTGGGTCAATCCCTGCCCTGACAAAGGTAACTGCTCGCTTGACGGTGCGCATCCCATATCTTACGGATGATATTGCTCTAACTTGAGTGTGAAGCTCGTAATGGATCTCCTGGACGAAGCTGTGAGGGACCATGTCCGACTCCAGCTCCCGATGTCAGTTGCCGAACGCTACGGGACACCACCACCAGCTTTGAACGATGCGTCTGCTGCGAGTCCTCGCACACGAGTCAACATCACTATAGATGTTCAAACGAGCGACATCATCCACAGCATTCGTAGTCCTACACATTCCATTTCACTTCTGCGCTACAAGACGCGTTCTGGTCGCAAGTCGCAGCGCCGCATGTCGGCAGTATGGAACTCAGACGTGTTCTTAACGAGTGACTTCGTGGTCACTGTATACGCCGAGGGCTTAGACAAGCCAAGATGCTTTGCAGAGATGCTGAATGCAGGAGGTGGCGTTGGGCCCGAGAGAGGCACGATTGCCATGCAGCTCACTTTGGTCCCTAAATTTCAAGCTCCAAAGATCCCTTCGCAAGAGTTCATATTTGTGATCGATCGATCCGGCAGTATGGCTGACAAGCCAATAGAAACAGCCAAGCGCACGTTAGGCATGCTACTGCGTCTGCTTCCCGCTGCGCAGACTACCTTCAACATCATTAGCTTTGGAAGCAAAGTCACGAAACTTCGGTCGCAAAGTATGGGTCTCAATCAGACGTCCTTGGCCGAAGCAGTAGGCACCTTTCTGAACCTCACTTTCGTTAGCTAACGCGACACACAGACATCGCACGTCAGCGCCATGGAGGCCAATTACGGTGGAACAGAAATCGCCAAGGCACTTCAGTCCGCATTCAGCTCACGCGGACTCGACCGGCCAGCTGTTGTGTTTTTACTTACTGATGGTGGGATCCAGGTATGTAGAATCTATCTCGAGCCACTGAGGACTAAGCTTGCTTCCCAGAGAAACGGTACGCTAGACCCTTGGGACGTCATCCGCACCGCCCTTCAAGATTCGCCGCCCCAGTTTCCCTTACGTTTATTTGTGCTAGGCATCGGGACTGGAGTATCTTCGGATGTATGCTCCAGCTTAGCACGGGATGGGAATGGGGAATATCTTTTTGCTCTTTCAGCGGAGGAGATTCTGGGGAAATGTGCTCGTCTGCTCAATGCTGGGCGTTCGAAGAACATAGAACAGATTGACATTGATTGGACTTGTGCCGTATCGAGCCCATCGAATCCACGAGGCAGCCCTTCAATTCCGACGCCGGTGCTTCCCACTAGCACTCCAGCCCTCGCACCTCCGCCATCCATACAACAAGCTCCTCACTCGTTGACAAGAATTTTCTCCGGAATACGATTCACTGTTTTTGCCATCACGTCACTTAGGGCTATTCCGACCTCGATCAAGTTGATAACGAAACTGCAAGGGGTTCCCGAGCCACTCGAATTGATCGTCGATGTTTCGAGGGTGAAACCATTCCGTGGCGCCAATGAAGACTCTGTAATCCCCATGGTGCACACGCTTGCTGCTCGCAGGCTCATTATGGAATTGGACGACGGAGTCGGACCTCTCCCAACCCCCGCTCCCGATGATGCCCTCTTGGTCTCGGAAGACGAGCTTAGGAGGGCAGGCATCGTTAGACTGGGGTTGACGTATCGACTCGTGAGCAAATACACGTCGTTCATTGCCATACAACAAGGAAACGAGCGGTCAAGAACTAGAGGTTATGGACGGTCCGATGTGCCTTGGGTTAGATCGAGACTACTCCGAGCGCAGCAGAACAAACGAGAGGATGTCCCTGATCCAGAGCCCACTTTTCTTGACAGTCTCATCGATGGCTTCTCCGCCGTCATTACATCAGTATTTGACTTCTTCTTTGGTGGAACCCTACCACCCACGACTACGACTTCTTCCTCGCAGTCTCGCCCCCGACCAAACCTCCCAGGCGCGTATGCTTCATCTGACTCCAGTGCAAGCGAAGATCACGTAGCCCGTGGACGTGGGGGTCGCCCGGGTTCGGGACGGAGACGAAGTCTTTCCTCAAACTACAGCACAGACACGCTCTCCACGCTCAGTTCCCTTGAGGGATCGTCTGGCAGCTCTGTTTGGTCGTCTTCTCGTTCTCCAACTCCTCCACCTCGGGTTCAGGACCCCATTGAACGTGCTCCTTCGCCGGAGTTCCAAGTTAGGGACCAGGATGCTCAAGGATCAGGAGGAGTGCATTTTGATACCAATGGCCCAGCCGCGTTGCCGAACTCGGGAAGACAGGTCTCACAAGCCGTCTTCGAGCTCTTCGTTCAAATGAACGTTGATGGTTCTTTCCCCACTTCCCCTCTCCTAAAACGACTTGTCGGCGTTGCGGTGTTGAACAAGGGGGATGAGTTGGGGATAGATAAGAGAGTGTGGGCGACTGTGGTCGCTGCCGCTTATTTGAGGAAGCATTTGGAAGACGAGCCGGACCTCTTCGAATTGCTGTCGGACAAGGCGAGAGAATTCGTAGCGGCATTTGGTGGAGATAGGGTCGGTACTAGACGTTTCGATGAGATGGTCAGAGAGGCATTAGTTGCGTTGAACGTGTAAGGCTTTTTGGTGGTCGTTTTGGACTTTTTCCTTGCGCCTCGGAACTTCTTGTGTTGTACCGTTTTATTTGGAAGGAACATGCTTCAAGGCTTGCTCTGGAAATACAGCGGTACAACGCGGTCCCTCTGGTAAGTTAGTATGCACTGCCACTGCGAGTATTCCTCGACACGACTCGCTACTCCAACCCTTCAACTTCAAATTGCCCACTGACAGACAGTGTGCTCCACTCTTCCTCAGAGTTTTCGTATCGCCTGCTGTCCATTCCTAACTGATCCCTTCAAATCTATTGAATAGGCACATCATTATACCTCGAACGAGCCCGGGTCGCAAAAAAAGTCAACGATGCCACCGCAAGGATTTATTTGAAACGTACTTTTTGAGATAGGAAACTCGGGGACTCCGGATGTTGTTAACCTTTGCCGAGTCTTTGTGGCCCATGACAGAAGCAACGACGCAACCAAGAGTCACTCGCAACAGTTTCTATCGTATGCCTGATCCTCGAAGGACATCAAGGATGCCCTAACTGGTTCAGAAGACCTTGGATCGTCATCGAGGAACTTTCCGGGACACATGTACTATAAGCACAACAGTCGTTCTTTACCCAATCCGAAATCCTACTTAATCTAAGTACCAGTGAGTACATCGACAATGTACACATATTAACAATATTTATAGAATTAAGCACAGGGATGAGATCAAATTGTCTGTGGTTCCAACCTCTACTTCCTCAAGCGGTTCCACTGAGGACAGCTGGATTCTTCACCGTTGCGGCCACTTTTCCGGGCTCTGCGCCTGGGAACCACTTGGCCAGATTCGCAGCACGACGTTTATTAGCGGGAGGATTTACCGGGATGGTCGCGTCTGCGTCAAAGTATGCGATCGCAAATGCCTCTCTGGTTGCCTGCGTGATGTTCGCGCCTGCAGCATGGTAGGTCCAACAGGAGTGGCTGGTTATCCGACGACGATAGTTCAGTACGTTTCGTACGGGACGAACGAGTCCAATATACTCACAAGGTTGCATCACCGGCTTTCATATCTTGTGCCGGTGCAACATTCAGCTTGTTTTCGTTGATCAACTTCCGAATCAGTGCATCACTATCATCGGAGATCTCGAGATGCTCTGCGTCACGATCTTTGTGTGACCCGGACACGAACGACATCGGTCCCATCTCCGCTGGGCAATCGATCATTGGTACCCAGAGAGTAATACATTTCTCCGTATCAAGTGGCCTGACGGAACGGTGAGCAAACGACAGTCCTATATCGAGCATCCTAATCTCTCACCAATAGTGGCCATCCTGGTGCCATGGCGTCACTGAACCCTTTCCGAGACCTTCCTTGAAGAACGTCAGGTCGTGATAGATCCTCACATCGCGGCAACCCAACAGTTTCGCCGCGATACCTTCGTTTTCCGAGTCAGTAAGCATTTTTTTTTGTTCTCGTGCGAAATTCTGGGCATTACCTGCGTACCGCTGCGACAAGACGTGGGCTCGCACGACATCGTTGATTTCCCACAGATTTTCCGTGAGGCGGAATGCCTTGTCGTAGGTCGTTACGGCCGGGAGCCGGTCTTCTGGTGTCAGAAGGACATCGTGTGACCTGAGAACAGAAGATCGAAACTCAGGAATCTGGGAACCTGGGACGACATCGCGAAGCAGGATATGGCCCTTGAAGGGACGAGGATCAGCTTCGACCACCAATTATCTTCCAAGATACGATCACAAACATTTCGCTGGTACTCTTCGATCTGCTGTTGGGTAAGTGGGTACTCCTCAAAGTGCGAGAAAGAAGTGTTGAAAACCATGGTGAAGTGGAATACGGAAAAGTTATCGGTGGAGAGAGAGAATGTAGGTGAGGTCCTTTTGTTCTATAGTGAACGGTAGGGTGTTTCTCTCCACTTTATAATCTACGCCCCAAGATTCAGATCGCGCTGGGAAGGGCATGTCGTGTGTACTACGGCTATGTTTGGCCGACACAAAGGGGTCACCTTGGTACCGTGTCTGCGACCCAATAAGTTCAAACCAGTCCGGGCGAACCGCCGCATCTCCGGAGTCGCCTCGTTACCCATTGAACTCTGCCTGTACAGCCAGTTTTTACCGCCTGTCTGGTTGCTCCTGATGAATCGGCATCAAATCAACAGTGCTGCCATCATTATCCCAATTGTGAAGGATCTTTGTACGATCATCAAAATGTCCGCCTCGGGTGCACCGCTATTCTCGATTTTCTCGGCCGTTAGTGTGCCAAAAGCAAGGTCAATCTTCTCGATGCGGTTAGTAGTAACGCATACGATGGTCGCACTCGAACTCTGTTGAGTTGACTACCGATCAAGGAACAAAATTTTCACAGAGAACAATTCCATGGCGGTGACTGATCAATTAGCTCTTCACAGGGTCGCGATGAGAAACCCCACTCTCATCGGAGCTGTGATAATGAACTGCCGCAGCACAGGGACACGAAGTGGCGATTGGGGGGCAGGGACGACGATTTCACGTTGCGAGTTGAACGCCACGACACGACACAGGTTTTGTCTCCGACCATTTCATTTCATTTTTCATTATAACTAAGGCCTGTCACCAAAGTGTAAAAGGAGTCCAATTAAATAAGACCTAGAATGATACAGTCGCAGGGTCCTGAATGAAAACAAAAAAAATCTGCTCCAGCTAAGAGAAACACGACAGGCTAGCAAAATCTGTTCGACAAATTAAATATAAGTTCAGGCAACTCCCAGGGTCTGGGGGCCAGCAATTGTAACATGGGAATCCAGAGAGCGTCAACGGCATTGGGCTGGGCCACCGTAGCTCAATGCACCGCGTCTCTCAAGGTCCGCGGATCAGGCACTCAGAATTTTCCCTGCCACTGTCCCAAAGCGAGACGGCGAGTGATGACAAGGAGCACACAGCCAAACATTATGACGGAGCCTGCGTAAACTCCCACGTCAGAAAATCCTCCGGACTGCGAGTGGATCGCGCCAGCAATAGGTGGACCGCCCGCTGCACCAAATGCCTACAGAGATTGAGTTAGACGCATTCGGGTAGGTTTTTTGGACCATATGGTGCACATACTATGCAAGATATCGCCATGCCAATTCTGGGAGGATACCTCCAATTAGTATTGATGGTGAATGCGCGGAAGTGATTGGCATACCTTCTACCTGCATCGTTCATTCCACCCAAACGCGCCGGCGCGCTTGGCAGAAGACTAACGAACGCACCGGTGGAACAGCCATAAATGATGGAAACCGCGACGAGTGCGCCAACATTTGACGTGGAATATGGCCATGCATAAGTTACTATGCCCCCAACGAATGTAAACGGAATTAGCGTATTGAGTGCTCCGTATTTATCAGCGAGGAACCCCGACGACACACGGCCGATCAAAGAAGCGAGGTTTGCAATGGCGATCAGATAGAATGTGAATGCTGGTGAGAGTCCAGAAGCTTGCCCCGACAGGTCAAGGTAGATGAGCGGTACGAACAGACCCAGGAATGAGACATTGTAAGCGATAACTGAAACAGACGTGTGAATGAGAACGTGATGGATGTCTCGACAAGAATGTTGTGAAAATTATCTCACCACAAAAAAGAAATGGTGGATTTGAGAACACTGAGAAGTCGAAAATCCCACCCTTTATCTTTGATGGCGGTAAGCGAGGGCGTAGCAACTGGGAGGGCGGCGTCAAACCGGCACAAGACGAAACAATAAGACAAGACGAACCAAATTGGCGATGAGAACAGCAAACGCCAAAATGAAAGCCATTATCCGGATGGTCCACTGAAAGCTGACATTGTTCAGAAGCTGTTGTGTTGCTATCGGAAGTACGGTGCCTCCAATGCTCGATCCAATCGCGAGGACACCAAACGCAAGAGAACGTTTCTTATGGACTGTTCGGCAGATGAGCACAAAGAGCACAGGCAGGAAACAAGTATGACTTGCACCAATGTGAGACTATTGCGGGAGTGCTTCCAAACAACATCCCCGCGAAAAGCTTGAATGGATTTAAGCAGTCGAACCATTAATTAAAGTGGATGGTTCTTTACCCCTGTAGCAACACCCTGACATAAGATAATTTGTACGAATGTCTTGCATTCGGCGACGAGAAACTTGATATTCACTATTCAAAAACCGTCTGAAAGGACAGAGCTCGTAGTTCCTCACCTGAGAAGCAATGTAAAGCACGCTGCTGATGGCGAGTGGCCCGTTATAATACCCAAGGTCAAGTAGTCGGCCTGTGAATAGTGCCTTGAAATATGTTTTAGTCTGCTCGTTAATAAACGATATGCACAATACATACAGGAATGAAGATAAGACCGTATTGCGTGGACCCAATCCAAGCTATGTTGGACGCTGACTCGTTCTTAAAAGTGTTCGTTTGGTAATATGTTTGGAACACCTGGACGTCGCGATGATGCACGTGTCAATGAAACGACCAAAACGACCTACCCCAAACGAGTTAACCCAACCGAAGCTGAGAGCTGGGGTTGAGCATTCAATTCCAGATTGCAAGACCATTCACTTACGTGGCGAAAGACATGAACGCAGCCTTCTCCAGGTGGTTTGAATCAGCTCTGGGATGGATACAAGAAGCACTTACACCTGCTACGACGGACCAAGCCCTCAATCCTCCCTCGGGGAACGGTGCCACCTGCGGCACTGTGGGAGGGGCTGGCTTCTCTACATCGAATGCGACAGCGGGAATGTTCTGGTACGGAAGGTCGTCGTACGAGATCACGACCTCCCCATTGGAATGCTTGTAAGGTGCATCTAGGACGAGTACAGAATCGTTATTAAACACAAACTTGGCTGTATCCATCGAAAACGAGCAGAAAGAAAGAGTGAAACAGTATTACTCGTCAGCTCGACTGCGAGAAGGAAGGGTGTGTGGTGTGAAGTTCCATGTGGCCGTCCGAATCATGCATTCAAATCATACACTGCCTTGCCGCGTCCTAGGCTGAATCAAGGCATTAGGAAGGCATTGGCAATGTTAAACGTGGTCAATAGTGATGATGCAAGTCCGAGTCCGAGCCCCATGTAAGTCGGTCTTGTTAGTACACCGTCATGACCAAACTACTAGTAGAAAACCGATCAGCTCGGCCTTGATCTTGAAATTGCCAGTTCACTTCCGGGCTAGTCATAGTTAGTAGTAGCTAGTAGTAGCTAGTAGTGGTTCGCATGCATAATCATCCGTCTGCGTAGGTATGCAACAGCCAGCCTCCGATGCCAGTGTTTACCCGCTCACGATCGATCAGACTGGAATACTCTGTCGGTTTATGAATATTTCTCGGAAACCGAGAGGACGTCGTGGGAGCCAGATACGGTGGCCCTGATAGGGAGGTATCCACGCCTTCGTTGAAAGTGACGTTACTCCATGGCTGGACTGAGGCCCGTCTCCCGCTCGCAACAACTTGCCGACATCACTAGGAACGCCCTTGGTACTGCGGTGGGTCGTGATCATGTTTGGAAGCTCTCATGATACGGTTCATGAAGCCTGCAAAAGGCATCTAGACTTCCCGAAAAATACAACGAATATATCCCTTTCTACATGGGAAGAGATATGCGGTGCTTCGATTCCACAGGCCTCGACAACGTCACGGTCGCACTTATATAAAGCGCAAGGAGTCATGCTTCCCATCAGATTCACCGAATCCCATACAGCCTCGAATGATCGCACTCTCCCCTCCCCCAATTGAAGTCCCTGTGACTTCCAAACTCAACACACACTCCGCTTCTACCGCGACCATCCCGATCGTGGACATCCGGTCAACGGCTACTTCCGAAACCGTTACCGGCCTCGAGCGCGCCATCCGTGATGACGTCGTGGCTGGACTGTCCCGTCCCTACAACGGAAAAGAACTCCCCAGCTTGTTGCTCTATGATGAAGAAGGCCTCCGTCTCTTCGAGGAAATTACCTACCAGAGCGACTATTACCTGACCAACCTGGAGATCAGCATTTTAACCAAGCACGCGCAACAGATCGCGGATTGTATTCCCAACGGCTCGATCCTCCTTGAGCTAGGCGCTGGGTACGATATATCACCGCCAACTTGCGCTTTCCAGCTATAACTGATGTGATCTTCAGCGCCTTGCGGAAGACTGCCCTCGTTCTTGACGCGATCGAGGCTCAAAAGAAGTCTGTGACTTACCTCGCCCTCGACTTGGATAAACCTGAGCTCTTCCGCACCCTCGGCGAGTTACATGGTCGCTACGTCCATGTCAACCTCGCGGGACTGTGGGGTACTTACGATGACGGACGCGCCTGGCTTAAACAAACGCAAGGCTGTCCACGGACCATCCTGTGGCTAGGATCCTCCATCGGGAATATGACTCGAAGTAATTCTGCCCGATTTGCTCGTGATACTACTGTCTGACAAAGTCGACTCGCAGGTGATGCTGCGCAGTTCATTCGCTCGTTCGGAGAAGTCCTCACTGCCGAAGACCGTTTCATTGTTGCTATTGATAGCAGGTCGCATAATCCCGACGATATTCGCCGGGCGTACAACGATAGAGGAGGGGTTACTCGGCGCTTTGCTATGAACGCGCTGGACAGCTTGAACAGGCTCTTTGATACTGGCGGCGTTGTCGATACGTCATGCTTTGATTACCGCCCTCAGTATAACGAGGTGAGTTTGGTTGAAGTGTGAGACCAATTGTTACAATTGACCTTCCCATGTCAAGGTTGAAGGTCGCAACGAAGCTTATTACCTGTGCTTGAGCGACACGCGATTCCGCATCCCAGGGCAACAGGTAGTGGTCCACGAAGGCGAATACATCCGCTTCGCCTTCTCCCACAAATACAGCAGTGTTGAAAGACAAATCCTCTGGTCAGCTGCCGCGGCGACGTCCGAAAAGGAGTGGGCGTCTGACGGTAACACCTACACTGTCACCCTCCTTTCGTGGAGTTCGTGAAAGGATATGCGTCCGTTGATAATAGAGAGAATTTCTTTCCTTGGATATACCGAACCGAAGGACTGTACATAAGTGTTAAATAATGAAATATTCAGCAAGTTTGAAATACCTTCCAAGCCTTTCGCCTTGCGTGATTTCTAGCCCCAAAGTAGGTCTTACAACCCGTGAACCCCTGAGCGGCCCACGATCCGAATCATGCCTGCGCATGCGTAACAGCCGACACTGCGCCGCCCCAAGTACCAGAGAGCTTTGGTCGTTACGAATGTCATACGGCCATCGGAGCGAGGACATTAATTAGGAGCTTGGTTTCAGGGGAGTGGAATCACTGGAGGCCTTCACACCGAACGCTTCGAAGCTCGGAGCCCTAACGCCAACTCCGACAAACTGATGAAGTAACTCCATAGACAATTGCGGCGATGCGGTAGCGCGGCTTTCATTTGCGGGGCGTGCAACCCACGAAAGGGAACGTCGTTTTGCCCTACTAGTGTAGACAACAAGCACAGCAAGAATAGTTAGCCCATCACTAAGTGCCAGATGTGGCTTAGGCTTACCCCGAAAACAGTCACATTTTGTTCCTCGATCACTTCGTATTGTTGATTACGTGGCCGCAGATGGGCCCTGGATAGACCAACTCCCTAGTCTTCCAGCTGGTTCACTATCCGTAGGGCGGTTCATAGATTTCTGAGGCACCAATTCATCAATCGATAGTTAGCCTGCAAAGTCGGATTGACAAGCGGTGCCGGTGAGAGAGTACTCGGACAACGGTGTCTCGGAACATGGATCCGGCAAGATGGCCCACACGATGGGATAGATGCCAGGGTAGTCAAAGTCTTTGTGCTCGGGGAAACACTCCACCGTGGCAATTTGGTAACTGTACGGCAAGTGATGATGCATTGATGGACCGTTCCAATCGCCCTGTCGCTATGCGCGGCGACCATAAGTATGGACAGTCTGTGGCTGACTCGACCGTTAATGCGATTTTATAAAGCAATGCATGTAGATATGATGCTTGAAAAAAAACGATCAGCGATCTCGAGAAGCTTGATGCAGTGAGTTCTCACGAATTGAAGGGTTGAAGCTGCCTCTGGGCATGTGACGATCCAGATTCCAGAGGGATTCGACCCTTATGTAAGTGGACATACGGTCGGACTCACCTAACAACGTACGCCGAGAAGATGAAAAGAGCCTAGTTAAGATAATGAAACGGGCGGGGCTGTTGCTTGGTCTGGCCTATCACCACGCCCATCTTGCAATCACCGCGGTATCAGAGGCTGTGGCGCGCGGGCAGGCACAAAGTTTCCGAAAAACGTTCGATTTTCAATAAGGAGTCGTGGCAGATGGTCCCAAGCCTGATGGGCGTACTGTGTGACACGTACGGTCGCTGCACAGGTGTGCGCCTGTTGCAGGATTGGTTGTTGGATACTGTCGAGGATGAGTACTTGCCACTGAGTGTCAGTATGAGACTGTACAAAGTCACGTCGTCTTCTGTGGCTGAAGTGTTTGAACTTCGGCCCAGAAATACGTCCGATACCGATGATGATCGGACTTGTCTACTGAACCTAAGTTTGACCATCACGGCTTCGAATCGCGATATTATGCGATTATAAGAACTGTGTCACCGCACTCATTCCATCTTACACCTCTATCCAAACTATGGACGCGATAAAAGCGGTATTCCAAGCCAAGAGGGCGCAGGTCTGTACATATCCAGCTCAGTGTGATATCAGGATCATAGTGACTCCAATATCTCGCAGGGTAGTCATGCGCTCGTCACCTTCGTCACCGCCGGCTACCCAAGGGCCCATGACACCGTCCCAGTACTGTTGGCGATGCAGGCCGGTGGAGCGGACATCATCGAACTCGGAGTGCCGAGCCGCAAGCTGCTGATTCTGTCCTTTCTCCTTTGCCTGTTTGCTTTTCTGCCACGGCGCCTGACCCTGCAT